>QANX01002348.1:158528-203923 GCA_003254975.1 Ochetophila trinervis | reverse complement strand
ACATTACAATATATATATATATATATATATATATATATATATATATATATATATATATATATACTTTTTGGTTTGTATTCCTTAAGTAATCATTATGGATAAGATGGTTTTGGAGCATCCATGTTTCATAGGGCTGAGCCCCCAACTGAAAACTCTTCCTTCTAGTTTTATAGTACACTTCTGCAAGTAGATCAGAAATGACATGGAGTATCCTTTTCCCTCCAGAGTGAAGACAATTGAACTTCCATTACAAATATGAAAAGAAGCTTATCCACTGTGTGCAAAGTAGACCAGAATCAAATCCCATCCAAATGACATGGAGTATCCTATTCCCTCCAAAGTAAAGACAATTGAACTTCCATTACAAATATGAAAATACGCTTATCCACTGAGTGCAAAACTGGGTGGTTGGTTGACAATATTACATGTAGCTGTCCCTTACTCAAGAATTTTATAATCAAGCAGGAGGAAAAACAAACTTGTAGAGTAAAATGGATCCCTCACACAAATCATTGTGAGTTGAGTTGATCTTGTCAGAGCTAAGGAATCCAAGATATGATGAAAACTATTAGAAATCCCAAAAACTCAAAATTCACACGAAACCAGATTCAATAAAATAAACACACATGGTACATTTAAGATCTATCCCTAAGGCACAAACTAGATAATTCAACTGACTGTTTACTTTGGCTACAAAGACTATAATCATACTATATGATAATTAATCACTTCAGCAAAGACTTTTATCCCACTAATCGAGTCGGTTCTTCTTTATGCCACAACGACATTAATACTAAGATTTAAGAGTAAAAAGTTTAAATACATAAATGACAAGATTCTAAAATGGGAAAAAAATATGATTATGGTTGCATAAAATAATAAGTAAAAAAAAGTAATTAAAAACAGATAGGCATGAGGATGACCAGATATAAAATCCTACTATATGATAATTAATCACTTCAGCAAAGACTTTTATCCCACTAATCGAGCCAGTTCTACTTTATGCCACAATGACATTAATACTAAGATTTAAGAGTGAAACATTAAGATACATAAATGACAAGATTCTAAAATGGGAAAAAATTATGATTATGGTTGCATCAAATAATAAGTAAAAAAGTAATTAAAAACGGATAGGCATGGGGATGACCAAATATAAAATCTTTCACTCTAGAAGAATTAAAATTTTCAGATAATTAAACGATAGAAAGATATGTTAACTAAAGAGTCCAGAATATTTTCGTAAGAACTACAATATTATTGTCTACTGAACACTCAAGAACAAGAAATAAATTCTTTAATGCCTTTATTTTACAAGATACGAGTCTGGGACCTGTTTACTTATAAGACAATGCAAGCAAAAAGAAAGACTTCTATACTTAATAAATAAATAAAATTAAACTTAACATTGCATGCTAGTTGACTACATCAAAAAGAAGAAACTAAAATTGATTCGAAGAGAACAAGTATTAAATGTGATGTATACATATATAACAATAGTATGGACAAGGAAGCATATTACCAGAATTCAGGGTTTTTGACTCTTATATCGCTTTATTTCTCATTTTGGCCAAAGCCCTAATTTAGAAAGAAAGGCAATGTTACTCTACCATGCAAGATAGCTGCCTATTTTAATTGCTAAAGGGACAAACTTAATCATAGGCCAAATTAACCATCGCTAATTTCCTTTTGCTTACTTTTACAATAAATTAAGACAATAATATATTCTCTGTTACACAAGTTCCCATGCATGCAAATACCGACAAGCCAATACCCAAGGAGAATTGCTTATCGCTCTATCTAGTGATATAGACAAAAAAACGAGAATAGCAAGCTATTATACTTCCTATCGACATTCAAATGGCAAATACTGTATTCACTTGAGAAAAGTCATCTTGCATCAATTTTGTCAATCAATGAAGTAAAGTTCCCATCCATGCAAATACCGACAAGCCAATGCTAAAGGAGAATTGCTTACCCCTCTATCTTGTGATGTAGACAAAAACAAGAATAGCCAGCTATTATACTTCCTATCGACATTCAAATGGAAAATAGTGTATTCACTTCAGACATGTTCAGAAACACTTGCATCTTGCATGGATTTTTCCAATCAATTAAGTAAACTAAAGAAGCACCCTACACTGACGAGCAAAGGTTTTCATATTAAAATGAAGTATCGTACTTACATGGAACCACAACTAAGCTGCATGGAAGCTGCATAACATTGACTGACATCATATCCTTTAATTTATGAACAAATGTATGACATCTGTAAAATTTTGACCCAATCAATAAACTAAGCACAACTAAGATGCAAGAAAATCACATAACATTGATTGACATACATCCTGAAATTAATGTACAAATGTTTGACAAAATTCAACCCCATTTTACCTTTCTATGTCACATTTCCTTTTTCTATCTAAACTTGTGCATGCCCCTTTTTCAAACTATAATTAAATACAGATATAACATGATAAAGTAAGATATACAATGTTGATAAGGTACACGGCAAAATGAAAATTATTTGCACATTAAGTTGATTCATTTCCTTCTATACTTTTTGGACAGCACAATAGTTCTATCATGCAAGCAATGTCTTCCAGATATTAGTCGAAACAAATCTCATAAACCCTCCAAGAGCTTCCATTCCCAATTACATACAAAAACAAGAGGTTCAATATCATTGTTCAATCCTTCAAGACATTGAAATGTCCCCGAGAACAATATGACTTTATCAAATCACCATTCTTTAAAATCAAACTTGACTTCTCACAACCACCCACACTGCCAAACTAATTATAAAAAATAAAAATAAAAAACTAAGATCATTGTAATCCAATCAAATTCGCATTCAGATAACCAAACCAAATCTGTCAAGTAAGAGAACTCACAGATGCAACATTCACATGTACGTACACAGAAACAGAACAAAGACAGGGCAAATGACCTGAGAACCGAACAAGATCGGAGACACTGCGCGTCTGGGACTTCCAGGAGGAGTGCTGTTTTCCATGAACTCAGAGGAAGCCACGCGACCAGGGGCTAGCGCGTATTCGCCACGCATCCCGAAATCGCCATTGGATGTTCCTCCGCCGAGACTATCATCATCACCGTTCCTTCCATTGGCTGCTTCGTCTCTACCGTTGGCATTCCCCATAGGCAAAAAGCTTTTTCCCTCTACCTACTTCTTCTTCTCTACGTTTCCTTTTTAAGCCCCCTCCCTTCCCTCCCAGAGATCCACCAACTCCTCAAAAACTTATTTTATTCACCTATAAATACATATAATATACATACATATATAACTACGCATTATTAAAATACATATACATATATATACGTACGAACTACGCAGGGATTGTGGTGGATGTGGAAGCGAGCCGATGATTAGCTTTTTTTATTTTTCAGTCGGAGATTAGGTTCGGTGGCGGAGAGTTTGACATGGCGGTGACGTGATACAACGCCGGCGACCGGCTCCGATCGCGAAACCTGATGAGAATATTTGCAGAGAGAGAGAGAGAGATGGTGCGTGCGTGCGTGCGTGAATGGATTAGATCAGCTTGGGGTTTTTGTTGTGGGGGACCCACCTGTAGGCAATATCAGACGCTTTTGGTTGCATTCGCTCGCGCGAGTTTATCTGGAAGAATTGTCGGCTGGATAAACATGAAAACCACGACGGTGTGGGTCCCGCTTCGGCAGTCTCTGTTTCACCACGCAGTTTTCATTTCATTTCATTTTTTATTTTTATTTTATTTTTAAATTTATTCCGCTGTTTGTTGACACCGTGGAACAGGTCGCCTCGTAATCACAAACAGCAATAGCCGCTGATTCACCAAAAAACAACAATGGCCGCTCTCTTTTTCGTATATTTATGACGTGAATTTGGGTTTCTATTATTCTTCCTTTTTGTAAAAGTTTGTTTTATTTAATTTTATTTTGTTTTTTTGTTATAATTACTTATCCAGTGTTTTACAACTTTTCTTTATTATTATTATTTTTGAAAATTTGAGTTTTTTTCTTTTTGTGTTGAATATCTTGCAAATTTGAGTTACATGCATACATTACAATACATCTCTTTAAATTGCAAGCTTTTTTTCTTTTTTTTTTCTCCTAATGCATAATGGCAGTTAACGGTGTTAAATTTCTGTTTACAATGACAAAAGTATCCTCTTATGATGATGAAACTAAGTGCTTGACAGTCGGCAAGTCACTGTGTTTGTTCATTGTCTGTAATGATTTTTGTATTGTTTTAATTGTCTTGGTGTCCTTGTCTGCTTTTGATTTTTATAATATAAAATATTAATAGTTCCGTTTGGATATAAAGAATTAACCCATTAGAGTACATGTTTAGTTTACAATCAATTTTGTAAATTTCAACGCAATTCGTATAAACATATTTTATAAGTTTAAATTTATTTAAAATAGATTATATTGATAATGGATTGATTCATTATGAATTTGTTATATTGACGGGTCTTAACAGATTCACTTGCAAAAAATTATTATATCTATTTATCTTTAATAGCAATTTAATAATTTAACTATAAAAAAATTTAAAAAAATGAAGAGATTGTTCAAATTGAATATGTTTATGTATTATTGTTATTTTAAACAATATTATTTTATATTTTTATTATTCATTTGTAGAAAGATTTAAGTATTATATTTTTGTAGTTTGTTATTTTTTTATTTAGATAAATAAACCCTTGATTAAAATGAAAATTAAATGAATTCTATTGAAACACAATCTGAATTACTTGATATAGAAAATGGGAATGAAACCCACTGATTTAAAGCTCAACATACGAAATAAAATTTACAAAACAAATCTTAACTCGAAAAAGATAAAATAATTTGAAAAACTAGCATTATTATATTTTGAATTCAAAAAATCTAGATTTAATATTATATTGAATCATTCTAGGAACCACTTAATCTCAAAACTCAAATTTACAAAAAGTAAATTAAAATTAAATTATATACTTTAATATATATTATGAAAAATGTAGTCAAACATGTAATTTTTCATTATGGAAAAATTAAAAGTAGTGAAAAATTGAAATATATACGAGGGTAAATATGTAAAGTAGTTTTAATTAGTTATAGTTTAAAAAAGAAAAGAATGGGCAAGTAGTTGAGGTTGTGGAAAATATGGTTTTCTTCAAGTAATTAATTAACACAAACGAAAAATAAAAAAGGCATTATTAAATTTTTATGAAGTAGCTGAAGCTGATGTGTGTATATATATATATATACAAAAAGAAAGCAGAGATACGTTTATGATTATATTGTAAATTAAGATCACAAAGCTTATACAAGTAGTCAATTATGTCCATTTTGATTTATCTTAATGGGAAAAAAACTCATAACATACAATGATCATGATAATGGGAAACCATAATTTTGTAATATAATTGAATTTAGAGGATTGTACAATCACGAATACGTTGTCCAAGTCGGCGTTTTTTCCTGCTCTTGCCATTTCCTTCTTTCGAATCCGCGATTCCCCTTATCATCTCTTCTGGTTTATTTTGCCTTCTTCTGTAATGCATTACCAAACTCAGACATCATTTAGGCTTAACATTTCTATCATAATTATTAAAAAAATGAATCAAAATATTAAATCAGTACAGTTTATGTATTTTAACTTTAATAGTTAAAGGCCCAACATGTGAAGAGCTATAACAATTATAATTTTTGAAAACTAAGAATAACGAAAATTGAACTAAAACATGCAGTTCTTGTTTATTATGCATTGTTTTTATAACTTAAATTTGTGAAAAGTAAATTGAAATTGAGTTATATATTTTAATATAAAAATTATAAAATTTATTTAAAAAAGAAAAATTAAAAGATGGGAATGGTGTTTGTACATTCAAAACCAATTTTCACTTGTGAAAAAAAAAAATTTGATTTGGTAAGAAATCTACCTTATGAATGTCTACATTCAAGATGTGGATAATATTCCCATTACAATTATCAAATTAGAACAATCATAAATTTAAAGTTTAAGAAGATATTTTTCGGAGAAGAAAGTTAGTCTTAACTAATGAAAATAAAATATAACATAAAAAAGAGAAAAAGAGAAAATTAAAGGTATGTGTCTGTGTATGCAATAAAATTTGGCATATGTTAATTTGATCATGAGTTCCTGAGTCTTTTTTCTTATAAGTAATAAAAGAAGGTGTTTGAGGAATACATATATAGCCACTAGGGAACAGAAAAAAAAAAAAAAAAAAAAAAAAAAAAAAAAAAAAAAAAANATGAATGATATGAAAATCAATTCCAAAATAAGCATTTTCAATACGAATCTAAGCAATAAAGCGTCTCCCACCCCAATCAAAAAAAAAAAAGCATGACAATCTTTAGATTTTCTTTATTTTTCTTGGAAAGATTGAGATCCATAATTTCTAGTTCTATTTATATACTATTTGTAAGAATATTCTTCCAATTGATCTATCTATTTGTATAGCTTTTATAATGTCTTCCAAAAAGCATCATTGATCACATTCATTCAAGAGATAGAAAAGTGCAAACTAGCATATAATTTCAATAAATTTGGCATCTAAGAAAGGAAAAAGACTAGACCACCACCTGTGTGAATCTAATGAGAAAAAAATTAATGTTCCTAATTCTCATCACTTTTGAGAAAAAAAAATGAGAAAGTGAAGATTACACTGGATAATTAATGGAGAGTGGGACACATCTTGAACACAAGAGATATACTCAACTTCTAGAAAGTGATTGATCACTAGCAATTTCTTTTATTTATTTATTTTTTTGCCTAAAAGAATATATTACATTCTAGATATGAAAACATTTGACAACACTTGGTTTGTTGGTCTCAAATATTACTTTTTGGTTTTCATATCATTTTTATAATTTGTTAATATTTTATCAAAATATATATTGAGTACATATAATTAACAAAATGTTTAAATATGTATTTTAGTACATTTTAAAATTGAATTTGTTAACAAAGAGGTCTGTATAATTAATTTGTACAATTGATACTTTCTAAATTGAAAAAAATTACACATTTATCACATATAGTAAAAATTGACAAATTCTGTCAATTTATAAGTTATGTGCATAACACATGACCTTTAAAATTAATTTTTTATTTTTTATTGTACAAAAAATAAAAATATTAAAAGATATGAAATAAAATTTGAAATTTATTTATACCTGTTATTTCTATTTTTTAATTTTTGTTATAATTAAAAATGAAAAAATAAAATTTTAAAGTAACATGTTATGCACGTGACTTATAAATTAAAATAATTCATAAATTTTAACTAAAATTGATTTATATTGGACAAAAATATAATTTTTTTAAAATTATAGAGTATTAATTAGTATATAAATTAATTATAAAAATTTATATGTGAACAAATTCAATTTTAAAAAGTACTAAAATGCATACAGTATAATTTTTTTATTTTGTTTTTGATAAGTAACAATCAAACATGAAAGCTAATGGCAACAAACATAAACTTACTTATATTTTTTCCTGAAATGCATAAACTAAGTACATATTACCACAAAAAAAAAAAATGCAAACAAGCAAACCAGATCCACTTTTTAATTGGTTTAAGTTTGATGACAAATTCCGATTAATTATATATAATTTAAGGGATTTATTATTAATATATAAATATTATAGGTAGAGAGGCTCTTACTTGGCAATCATGATTTTGACAAACTCTTTGTAGTTGATTTGGCCATCTCTATCAGAATCAGCCTGATTCACCATCTCATAAGCTTCCTCATCCGTTAGCTTCTCACCAAGATTTGCCATAACATGTCGAAGCTCGGCCGCGGAAATGAAGCCGTTCTGATCTTTGTCAAACACACTGAAAGCTTCTTTGAGCTCTTCCTCAGCAGCACTGTCCTTGATCTTCCGACCCATCATTTCAAGGAACTCTGAAAACTCAATTGTACCATTCCTATCCACATCCACATCATCCACCATTTCCTGAAGCTCTGCCTCTGTATCGTTTCGACCTAGAGACCGCATAACATTTCCAAGCTCGCTGGCTGTGATACTATCTGACCAAAATTATTCATTCAACAATCTCAGAAAATTATGCTGGAATTTCTTTGTAATTATAAATATGAAAATAGTGCAAATGCCATTAATAAAATTATTTGTACAGTTTTGTCAATGATAATTTATGAATTAATGAAATTAAAAATTTATTAAATTCACACAAAAAAAACTGCATATATATGGAGAGAGAGAGATAAGAAAGAAGACCATTGCCATCCTTGTCGAAGAGGCTGAAAGCCTCTTTGAACTCGGCGATTTGTTCATCGGATAGTATATCGGCCATGGCTGATTGATGTTTTGGGAGCAAAATATGGAATGTGTTTCTTGTGCAATGTTGTGGAAAATAAACCAAAACGAAATTGAGTGGCTTTTCTAAATACTTCTTTCAAAGATAAGGAAACCAGTGGGCCATAGGCATATGATTCTTTCTCACCTACTACACCACAAGTCATCCTTTTTTTCTTTCCTTTCTCTGGTTAAATAATTACTTCGAACAGTGTACCTTCCTTCCTCGCATTTAATTTATAATATAATTGAAGGTTAAATATATATGAATTAAAAAAATACTATAAATTATTTAATATAAAATAATATATATATAAGTAGTTACAACTAAAATATTTATTTTTATTAAAAAATTATTAATTTTTTATTAAAATTTTAATATTAAAAATAAAATAGAATTAAATTTTTAAAATTTATCATATAAACCGAAATTTATTAATGATCATTGACAAATAACAAGAGTTTATACGAGTAGTGTGATGAGTTTCTTATTTATTTATTTATTTTATATGTGTGATGAGTTTCTTATTTACTCAAAACAAATTTGGGCCTTTGAATTTCTTAAAATGTGATTATTCATGACTATACAAATTTGTAACAAAAAATCTGAATCAACACAAACTTAGAGCATCTCCAATGGTTCTTTCTATTGGAATCTACGTGGCAGAAGAAATAGAAATCATTCTGCTTATGTGGCACAATGTTTATTTAATAGACAATGTCTATTTAAAAATGATTTCCAGTGGTTGTGTTCAAAATAAATTAAAACTTATCTAAAAATTAATTAAAATTGATAAAAATAAATAAAATAATGAGTTAGACTGTCTAACAGACTTTTTAGAAGTAGACAGTCTTCTAGACATTTTTTATTTTTTTTTTATGTCACATCAGCTTAACAGACTATTTAGACAGAGCCATTGGAAGAGATTTTTATATCAGTCTGTCTATTTATCTTATGTGGTAAAAACTTTTAAAGAATAAAAAGAGCTATTGGAGATGCTCTTATTTTCTGATTGTAGAATTAAATAATCTGAAGAAAAAAACAAAAAATAAAAGAAAGAAATTAAAATACGGGATATAATTACAATTATTAGATTTATCACAGGTTAATTAACATTATGTACTTAAAATATAACCCGCACGAAAATTTTTTATTGTTATTTTATTTTTGTTTCTTCTCTTTTGCCTCCCCAATCCCCACTCGTAGTCGTAGGTTCTCTTCCCCTTGTTTTTCTTCTTCATCGTCTTTCATTCTCACCACGCGTCTCTTAAGCAACAGCTGGGTTCTACTGCTATGCAGTGAGTGATCCCATTTTGTTTTTCATTCCTCCGTATTTGGCTGCATTTAAAAGCTTGGAGTTTCGATTTCTTTATTGCTTTTTTGTTATTATTAAACAATTAAGGGATAAGGGTCAGATTCGGTTTGCTGTGTTTCAAGAGTTTTTTAGCAAAATCCTTGTTCTTCTTCTTCGAGGAACTCAGTTGCTGTCTCTATGGTTATCAGGGAAATCCAGTATGAGCAAGTGCGATTCCTCACTCTAAACTTGGTTCTGGATTTGTATCATTAATTTCCTTTTATTTCTTTTATTCCTTTTATTATAGATTAATTTCGGTAATTAATTAAATATGCCTGTATTGGTTTGGATGGGTTGTGGATCAATGATTCTACATGTTTGCTGAAGTTTTAAATTTTAGTTTATTAAAAGAAACGAATAGTGATTTGATTATGTGCTGGTATTTATTTCTTTTAAGTGTGTCTAGGGCCCCGCCCATGTGTTTGTCTTTGTTCTGATTCTTGATTCTTTATCTTCATGGAGTTTGAATTGTCACAGCTTTCATTAGCTTAGTTTTGAATAGAATATATCTTCTCTTTATTTCTTTTGGTATTTTTATCTTTTTTAATTTTTCCATTAACAATGGCTTCGTTTTTTTATTTTTATATTTGGGGTAATGGTAGCAACTTCTTGAAATAGTAAGTTAATGATGTTGTAGTTATAGAAAAACATATAAAGTTACCAGAATGCTCTTTTTATTTTTTCCATTTAATTTAATCTATTTTTATTATAATCTGGGGATACCTTCAACATGCTTCTTTTACATCATAAGGTATTAATGTTTGATTGTGTGTGTGTGTGTGTATATATATATATTCACGTGTTTCTGGAGTTACCCTCATATCCTATTTTGAAGGCCATGCTTCACTTACTCTGTGATTTTGTGCAAGTGAGTATTTTCTGATATGGAATTCTTCTGCTACTTCCAGCTAGTGATGCACATTGCACACTGTACATGGCTTGTCATTTCTTTCCCATTACATTACTTCCTACAAATACAAATAAAGTTTCAGACTTAAAAGACAACAACATGGTTATTGGCAAATTGCTTCAATACAAAATCAAGCACCTTTTAATTATTTCCCAGTAGTCTCCAACAGATGCGCAAACTCTATACACTGTTAGCCTACGATGTAATATCATTTAGCTTAGAAGTAGTTTGCCCAAACATGCCCTATCATAGAACACATAATATAATAGTATCAAATACTCTAACTTCCTCCTTGTGCTGTAGTAGAAAACTCACTACTAGAAAAACAGCTAAAGGCAATTGTCATTAAAAAAATATGGAACACAGTTTTCCTTTTAATGGTAGATCTATGGCTCAACAATTTTATGCAAACTAACACTACATTCTCAAAGTGAACAAAGTAGTGTATGCTCATTCTAATTGCTACATTTCAACAAATAAGTGTCTAATTCAATTGAATTTTAAATCCCTTATTCCAAACATCCACTCTCCACTGCTCTGTTTCACTCATGTGAGAGCTTCCAGCTGTCCTTCACTCCATTACCATCCACTGAGATTGAAGGATGTGCAAGGCATGCTGGGCACTCCCGGAGGCCTTGCACTTCATTACCATCCACTGTCATTTGTTCCATTCTCTATCTTATGGTCATCCACTTTAGTTATGCTTATTTTCTTGTGTGTAACTTTAGTAATTGATGGGTCTGTATATTGTAGGAAATTTATTCATGTATTCTTCACATAGAGAAATGCTCTCTTTTTGGTTTTTGAATTTTTTACTCGTTTATTTATTCTTTGAGAAGAGAAATTGACCCTTTGTTTCTTCCTCTGGAACTCTGTTTTATCTCCCTCATCAGTTTTTTTCCTGGTTTAAATAATGGGTTTTGGGCTATTTAATATATCTGTTGAAAACTTGGAGAACTATATTCTTTAACATGTTTCCTAGTTAGATCGGTGTAATCAATCAAATTTGTTTAATAGTTTTAGTTTAATATTTTCACAGTCGGCGTCAATATGTTGTGGCGATTTTTCGTCTCGAACCGAACTCTTCGAATCTGCCAAAAATGGAGAGAAAATCGGTTAGAGAGGTGTCGGAATAGAGGCCGGCATTTCTCTTCCTATGCCTAAGTAAATCGTGTTTTCCATTGATGAGAACAAAAGAAATTTGAAAAATATAAAAAGGGGAAAAATGGTGAAAATTGGAAGAGAAAGGAGGGCTGATTGATTGGGGAAGATGATGAATAGTGGCCATTTTGGCCTTTATGCTTTGTCAAAATCAAGACTTAAATGGTTATGGTAAGTGGTTTGGCTGCTGAATTTTTTCAGGGGAAAGAGAGAAAGGATGTTGCTTGGTAGGGTCTCGGGCTGCGTGCGGCTGGTCAAAAAATGAGAGCTCTCTCATCAATTTTCTCATCATTTTCTATATATCTCATAATCAAAGGTTCATATTTCTTTCCTCAAAAAACATTATCTTTTAGATTGGTAACAACTGTTATGACTTTATGATTATGGGCTTAAAATCTTATAGTTTTTGGGTTCACAGTAATTTTTGGACATATGTTGGTATTAGTATGACTAAAGTGGATGGGTCTATTAGGTGTGTGCATTGGTTACAATCTAATATATTAGTGATCGGTTTTTTTTTTTTTTTTTTTTTTTTTTTTTTCAATCTGATCTGATCCGATCTATACATTAAATCTAATCCAATTATCGGTTTAGTTAATCAGTTTTATTCAACTTTTATTTAATTTTTTTAGACTTTTTAAAATTTAATTTTTGATCTTTTTTTACTTTGAATATTTGATATTTAAACTATTTTTTTATAACAAAAATTTGTTGTGCTTAAATTTTGTTTAAAAAATTATGTTTTTTTTCAAAATCTAATACATAAATGATTAAAAAAATAACATGACAAATAAACATATTAAACTAAAATAAAATTATTATATTAATACCAATAATATTAAACTAATTGTCATATGTTTTGTAAAAGAAAAGTGGTTGGCTCGGATTGGATCGGTTTTTTCGATTTTTAACACTTCGAACTGAACCGACTTTCGATTTTTTATTTTTTAAAATCAATCTAATCCAATTACTCTAAAATAACCGATCCAAACATGTTGTGTTAGATTGGATTGGTTGTTTTAATCGGTTGATTTGTTTTTTTGCATACTCCTAAGCCTATATGTGGGTGGAAAAACCCCACAACAAATTATATATAGTTATATTATATCAGTTCCATATGTCAAAATACATAACTGGATCAATCTGATAATGAAACAATAGATAAAGAAGCAATTCAAGGGTTTTAGTTTGGGAGAAAGCCTAAAATGCATAATAGTTAAGCAGAGAAAAAAAAAATGTTTTTTACTTAATAAAAATATTGATATAAGAAACTCCACATTAACGGGTATTTTTCGTAATAAAAAAATAAATTTTAGACAAAAATTGAATCATTGAATAATTGTAGCTTTTCATTTTACCCATAATTAAACAAAAATAAAATAAAATTAACATTGACTCAATAACTATTGTTTTTATGTCAAACTAGTAATCCATTAAATTAGTGACACTTAAATAGATAACAAAAATAATGGGACAGTACATACATATTTAATTGAAATATTGGACAATATTTTTTCTTTTTCTTTTTGAAACATGGGACAATATGATTTTTTTTTTATTGGACAAAGTGTAAAATTTAAAATAGTTTAGTGGGGTCAAAATATAAAAGGAACCAAAGGGTAAGTATCTCTAACTTTTATAGCATAGTGTGGGTAACTTATTAATGGTATTATTATGGTAACTTACTAATGTTCAAAGTGTGTTCATTATTGTATTTGAAGGTGTAGCTCAGTGGTAGAAGCTAACTGAACTTTCATACCTGCGAATACAGAAGTTGAAGTTCGAGTCATGTTAGTCCTATTTGGATTCAAGTGTTTTTTTTCATACCTACTGCACAAGGGAGAAATCTCCGTCCCTTGCACGAGGGAGAAAAAGCTTCCAGTAACATGGCTTTCGTGGGTTAGCAAAAAAAAAAAAAAATGTTCANAAAAAGGCAAAAAAAAAAAAAAAAAAAAAAAAAAAAAAAAATGTTCATTATTTGTTTCATTTTTTTTTAGAATTTATTATTTACTTCATTTAAATGTGTTATTTGTAAATTGTAATTAATTAATCACTGGTGGTGGAAAGTTTTTTTATTATAATTATTTATTTTTCTTTAGGTTCTTTTTATTTATTTTCTAATTATTAATTGTTTTTCATTATGCTTAATGGAAAATTTAACAATAAAATATGGCAACATTTATATATATATTATAAAAATGTTATAATATAGTAATAAAGAGGAGGGAAAAAAAAAAACTTAAACTAAAGCAACAGACAAAACAGAGTTAGAACATATCTGACAAAATATGCAAGGGAGAACTGCCTAACGCCTGATGCATGCTGGAGGCAGTTTTTTTAAAATAATTTATCCTTGAAAATTAATTTAATTTAAATTAAAATAAAATATTTTTTTTATGGAAATTTGTCAGGGTCCGGACACGTGTAAATCATGAAAGGGAGTGTGAAATTTATCAAAGAGAGAGAAACCAGAAACTGTTAAAATAAAATAAATAAAAAAGTAGAAAAAATTAGGAAATAAAGTAAGAAAAATACAAGGGCGACGAGGCAATCTACTATCCTTCCGTTAATAGAATTTTTGGTTTTTATTATCAAATCTCTCCCTCTCTCTCTCTCTCTCTCTATTTTTTCAAAACCCTAATTCTATAGCTCCGATTCAGTTTGGGCCTCGAAATAAAATCTCTCTATTTCTCTCTCTTCCCTCTCTCTCTATCTCTTTGTTCAAAGGATTGCCCATTTAACGGCGATTTCTTGATCGATCGCGCTTTTCCGTCTGCATTTACAGGTTGGTCTCCTTTTCACTCTCCTCGTTCTCTCTCTCTCTCTCTCTGTGTTTCTATGGCTCTTGCTCTGATTGGAATACGTTTGTATGTGTACGATTAATTCCTTCGTTATTTGCATTCTTGGCGGTGAGAATTTCGCGGTGAAATCGGGAAATTCGTTGGTTTCGTGTAATCACTGAAGGTTAAGGGGGAAGGAATTGTGAGCGGATTTTGTGGATTTTGAGGTGTGGGAATTGGGGAAATGGGTTTTGCCTTCTTTTGCGATTTGGTTTTCTTTGGCTAATCAGCGGATCTTCGAGCGCCGCGATAGTGTGTGTGATCCGGAATGCTATGTTATTGGGTTTTGGCTTGTGGATGATGATCAAGATAATTCTTCTTGAGTTGTTTTTCTTAGTGATTCGAGATTGATGTGGATTTTCTTTTCTTTTTTTTTTTTCATTTTCTTCGATACCTTATGTAGGGCAAGATCCATAATTCGGTTGTTTTTGGAATTGGTGGACCAGAATCACGATGAATTTCGTGCTCTCCCCTGTGTTATGACTGGAACTGGTCTAGAGTGTTGTTAATAGTCCGCTTGGCGTCTTATGAACAAGGAAATTAAGGAATTGTGTAATTTAGTGCGTACAAAGAGGAGAGAGTGGTTCATAGCACCAATTAATTTGTATAGTTAGTATTACGACTATTGAGGATCTTGGAGTTTTATATAGGAAGTGGGTTTCCATTAAATTTAATGGGTACAGATTGATCTCGATTCTGAATAGGAATATTTGGTTTTCCATGCATTGGGTTCATGTCCCGCTTTCATGTGATTGTGGACATTATAACTTATTGATTGAAGCTGGCTCTATCCTGTTACCAGGATGTTGTTCCTATGGCAGTTTTATATTTTCAATCCTGATTTTGATATCTAACCACACATGAAACTGACAATTGTGCATGTTATAATTACATATAATTCAGTGACAGAGCTTTAAAGTCTGTTACTAATTTTTGAAAATGAAATTAAGTTAATTAGTTGTGGATTATTATCATTGGTTAGTTGTCATGACTATATGCTGTTGTATTTGTTTCTACGTTCAAAGTCCTGACAATTATACATCATTGCAGTTTTCCTTTTTATATATTTTCTTTGTAGATTGGGGTTAGGGTGGAGTGACTGAACTAGTTCATATGTCGATTCCAGTTTAGGGAATTGAATTTAAGCATGTTTATGAGTTGTTTTAAGTGTATTTTTTAATTTTTGTGCATTTATAAGCCATAAAGGTTGGTTGAGTTGTTGGAATTACATGCTTTGATATTCCAAATCACCCTCTACTATTTCTTTGATCAATTTAACTCATATCTAAAACTTTTTATTAGCCTCTGGTTTTTGTGTAGAGAATTTTAATTTGGCATGGCATATATTACATACTCGAAACATATGTATAGGAGGCCTGTGGTTGTTTATTTGTTAAGTTTCTTAAGAACCTTGCTTTTCTCAAATAATTCAGCTATTTTGATGATGCTTTAGAAGTTTATGCTCGTGAATCATGCCATGTATTGTGAAATTTTTCTCTAGTCTGAGATAGTTATGCTTTTGTTGTGTTCTTAGCTAATGTAGTTCAGCGGCAGAGTATTAAGAGTATTGCCACTTAGATGATAATTATGTGACTTGCATGTTCAGTAGGATATGCTTATTCTAACTTTGTGTTTGACTGTTTTATTCTACCTGTTTGCTTTGTACCTTTGCCCACCTTTTTTTGTTGCAATAGATGATGTTCTTTATGATCTTGAAAGGTTTTTTTCTATCTGCTTAAGTTTTTGTTTTATTAGTACATTCTCTTTATTTAGTTATTTATTTATTTTTTAAATTTTGCATGGATGATAATTGATCGGTATTCATTTATTTGGTTGATTGCTCATTCAATGACTTTTTCCCTTTTCTATTTGTTCAATCTTCTATAGCATGAAGTAGGATTAGGCAACTAGAAAACTATGAGCTTTTGAGTAATGTTTTACTGGGGAACAACATATATGAAATTTTTGGAGGTAGCACTATTTAAATCTCGGAGTTAACATTTGACGGATTTTAATATTTATGACCTTGTTGAATAAGTATATATGAATATCAGTACTGTTATTTCTTAATGAGCATTTTTGTAAGATATATATTTAAGAGTTGCATCTAGTTGAAGGATTATATGAAATAGAGGGAAGTAATATAGAGACCTCTCTATCATATATGTGATGGTTATCGTTATCTATAGGGTTTTTTTTTTTCCTTCTCTCTCCCAGCAACTTGTATTAGAAATTATCTTTCAGTTGTTGGAATGCTTTTTAAAATGTTTGAATCTTGCAAAGGAAAACAATATTTCACTGTAGATGTTTCGAAATGATTACTATAAGAATGTTGATCATCTAGCATTTATGGTCACTTTTATGAGTTTCTGTACTTTTTCTGTAGTATTATTTTTTGTTTTCAACCAAGCCCTCATTTTTTGTTAAAGAGCCTGCTCTGTAATCTGTAAACATTTGCAATACTGATTCTTGCTTTTACTCTCTCTAGATCTGTGCATGCATCTAATTTGTAAATAAGTTTATCTTTCTAATAGATGGTGGTTTTAGTATAAAGCTATTAATATTTAGTACTGATTTTGGCAAATACTATTAACATCAATCTAAAGTAATAACTCCACCTTAAACAGTGCAGGAATATGTCTCCAGCATCAAGATCAAAATCAAAGGACAAGAAAGCTAGCAAGGAATCCCAGAAGGTGTCTTCAAAACCTTCAGGACCTGCTAATGCAGGTAGTGGTATATCAGCTAGTGCATACAATCCACTTTTAGGGACTTTTCATACTCTTGAATTGTCGCCAGCACCCTCCACATCTCCTCTTCACTCTAATGGTCGTTTCCGGAACATTGACGAGACAGATGATCATTCTGGGGGCTCGCTTACAGCTGGGATTGAGTATGATTCTGTTTCTAATAATGGTAGCTGGTCTGGTGAGTCAGAAGATCATAAAGACAAGACATCAAATCCTCCAGCCCGGCAAGAAACAATACCAGGAGCTGACAATGACAAACGTGAAAAGATCCGTCAGAAGAATGAAAGAAAGCATCAGCGGCAGAAGGAGAGACGAGCTCAGGAATTGCATGATAAATGCAATGGCTATCTTATGACAAGAAAGCTTGAATCACTAGCTCAACAGCTTGTGGCAATGGGATTTTCACTTGATCGCGCTACAATGGCTCTTATACTGAATGAAGGTAGAGTAGAAGAGTCAGTTGCTTGGTTGTTTGAAGGTGGTGAAGAAGCCGATAAGCACAGGGATCCTGATCCAAGTGGGGGCAATATAAAAATTGACATATCAGAAGAGCTTGCTCAAATTGCAGATTTGGAAACAAGGTATAAATGGTCAAGACAGGAGGTTGAAAGAGCTGTTGTCTCCTGCGAGGGTGACCTTGAGAAGGCTATAGAAAGCATAAGATTAGCTAAACAAGACCCACCTTCTGGTTTGCCTAAGCCAGAAGAAACAGGCGATCCTCCAACTGCCAATGGAAAGCTTACAGTTGGTGTTGGTCAGAATTTGAGGCCGCAAGCAAAATCCAACGCTCCTACATTACAGCAAAGAAAGGATGATAAAGATTTCAACTACACAAAGCAAACAGTTACAGTTTTAGGGTCTTCAGAATCTGCAAGCAAAGCTCTGCAGCCTCTGAAGAGAGTTCAACCGAAGTTGGAGTGGCCAAAACCTCAACAACCAGCAATGCCAGTAGAGAAACGGTGGCCAAATGCGGGATCAATTCCTTCTGTTTCCTATTCTTTGGCGTCTCCTTTACAGGTCTCTTCCTCACCAGCCAAGACAGAAACTCGCTATGTAGCAATGGGAAATGAAATAAAAAACCTTCAGGCTGGAACAGTGAGGGAGCCAGTTATTGTGATGCAACGTCCCCAGTCTCTCAATACAAAGCAAGTTCCGGCTAGTATGAGCTCAACACTTCCTGGAACAGCTGCCAGTTGGTATCCTTCTAATAATGTTGAAGTAATGAGGTCCAGTGGCTTCTTGCCCCAAATTCCAGCTACAAGGAGCCCCAGTCCAAACAAGCTGAGCTCAAATCAGATGTACCACCAATTCCAATATCAACAACAGCAACAGTTTGTTCCTGGAAGCAGCCCTGGGGATTCCCCTGTATCAAGCCGAGGCAATGTCTTGTGGAGTAGAACTGGGACATCTCCGACACTGGCTGCTGCATCCTCGCTTGGACTTTTTTCTGGGGTGGGTTCGGCTGGATCATCAGGGGCATCTTCTCCAGTAGACTGGAACACTGGTGGCTCAATGCTGCACTCAGATTACACCAACATAGATTGGACTTTGGATAGAGGTTCATCAAGGCCTAATGGACTGTGGCTGGGGCTGACCTCTTTTATGAAGAACAACCCAAACATCTACGAGTCAAAAGCTTCTGGGTTGGGGGCTCAACCTGCCATGAGATCAGCTTCCTCTAATGTGAATGGTGTTTCCATTGCGGGACTGCAGGATGGTGGAGCTGCTAGCACTGAAACATCGTCTTCTGGTTCTCGGGAATGGACATCTCCGTTCGAAGGGGAGGATCTGTTTAGCTTACCCAGACAGTTTGTTTCTTCTCCTTCTCTTTAGGCGAGGAAAGTATTTCCATGAATAATAAAAGAAAAAAAAAAAAAGACAGAAAAGACGTGCGTGGATTTCATGTTGGTGTTGGTTCTAATGATGCTTGCAGCGTTGATTGTTGGTGGATCATCTTTAGTGAAAAAAGCATCTAAAAAGTCCTTTGCTTAATCTTTCATTTCTTTTGTGCATTATATTTCTGCATATCACAAGTGGGAAAGAGTAAGAATAAGAGTAAGAGAGCAATATCATGGTGTCCCAAGGCAAAATCTCATTACTAATTTACGATAATTGTACATAAGGATGGGCCAAGGGGTGGGAGTATATTTGATTGCATTCTAACAAAAGAGAATTTTTAAAGGAAAAAAATGCAAAAGAAAAAGAAAATCAAATTGAGAAAAAGATAAATACATTAAAGAACCAATAAGTACAAGAGATTATTTTGTTCTAGTGTAATTCGATAACAATTACTTAATATTCTGAAGTTTTCCGCGACCCTAAACAAAGAAAGAAGCTATAAAATAAAATTTCACACATCCCTACCTGGCCAGGAACAGGTTGCAATAAATTATAGAGTTTGGATGATTGAGGTCGAATATACTCTGTTTTTCAAATCAAGCAGAGTTTTGGATGATTGAATATTTTCCCCGCAACAAAAAAACATTATTGATTCATATAAAAGAGCAAAACCTAAACATTCTTCAGATTTCATTCTCATTCATTTAACCAAATACTAGTAGGGCTTCAATTGAGATCTTCATTTATTATTTTTTTCTCTTTCTTTTACAATGTAAAACAGAGTATTTACAAAAAAGAAAAATAAGTTGGAAATTGAATGGATAAAACTTTCCATCGTGTTCTCTATGAGGATGTATTACTCAATTGATGGGGAAAACTCTGTCGATGGGCTAGAAGCAGTTGTTGAAGCAGGTTCTCTGTACCATTCATTTTCTTCACGAGTGAGAAAATTGGCTTCTGCATGAAGAAATTCCCGAAGTAAAATATAATCATCTTAAGCAGCCTTTATGCATTAAAAAGGAAATTTTCAAGTTTTGATTTCATTGTATTAACCAACCATACACTACATCAAGAAAGCAACATTAGAAGTTCTCATAAAAGTAACTCTTAAGGATAGAATTAATCTATTGATTTTCCTTTCAGTAGTGGGTTTTATCTCCAGCTTTTTTCACCCTAAGCTTAACTTGGGGCTGGTTGCAAAGTAGAACTTGAGGTATCATGATATAATTCATCACAGAATTTTAAAACGAGTTTTCGATACCAAGTACGACACAACCAGACATAAGTAGGAGAGACTGACCTGACAAAAATACATCCTCGTATTCATCATCATCGTATATGAATTGTGGAGGATCAGGGGAACCAATCCCAACGATAGTGCTTCCACTGCATATGAACAATAAGATGGAGATGACTAACAAGAAAACATGAAAGACTACAATGCCAATATCTCATGTTGATTAAGATGACTGAAATCTATAGTCCCAGTTGCAAATTTTTGGAATGAAAGCTGTTAACACAAGGTTTAAAATCCCAACAACCAGTTTAACTCAAGGTTTAAAAATGGTAGAGCAATTGTTATGAGTAAATTTGGAAGTAGGAGTCTCACTTTGGCTCGAGCAGTTGAGGGTTGGGTTGTGGTTGGATTAGGTTCTGGGCTCTAAAAGAGCTTGGTTATATTCATAAGGGTATTTTTGCAATTTTTTTTGTTAAACATGAGTCTAAACACGAGACCTCTCTTAGATTTTGTGGTCTCTTTCTCCTAAATTAGACTTATATTCTATTCTAGAACAATACAATGAGTGTCAGTCAACAATGAGTAATTCAATAGGGATTTGAGCATTTTACCTTCCAGACATAAACACAGCATCATATTGTCCACGACTCGCTGCAATTACACGCTGTTTTAATCTTTTAAGAGATGGAAGAACTTCAAATGCAGGAGGCTCTGCAAATGAACACCAAAAAGGAAAAAAAGTATATCAAGCAATGCATAGATAAGAGACGCCATTATTGCAGTATGAAACCTACAATGATCTCGTTGGAGTGACACCAAATTTCTTGCTTTGGTATAACTAATGAACTCTGGCAACACTACAATGTGAGTCAGGTTCAAAATCTTGAACAGCAAACTGCCATTCAGATTCTTTTGACCCAGAATGCCAATGCAAACAATACATACTAATGATATTTCAAAATCCGATTCAGGAAATATAAGTCAAATAGGAAGGCCACTATCTTATCATCTAACCACCAAATCTGGTAACAAGGTTGTTCAATACAGATGAACTATAAGGAAGGAAAAGAAACGCTATAGAAAAAAGAAAACAGGGAAAACAAATCAGTGTGCTCAACTTTTCTGAATCAAACGTACCTAAATCATTGATACAAACATCTTGAGTTATTCCATCCCTTGAGATTTTCTCTAACAAAGCTAAAGGATCGACCTTGCTAGTGTGATCCAGCCTGAGGCACTGAGATATAAACAATTTTTATATAAAAAATAAAAATAAAAAGATGGTGGAGGAAAGAAACAGGTGCAAATAATAACGCGTTCACTAGCTCTAAATCTGCATTACCTTGTAAACTTCAGCTGTTACACATGCCTGTTGGGGCTTTATAAGAACCATTGGAATGTTTAAAGGTACTGGAGGGAGAATGTTCTCAACAACCTGGACAACCAGATGAAATTTCGAGTATGAACTCTTACATTTAGGACTAAACAGCCAGCAGATTTAGCAGTACAATATCTTAGTATCTTTCCAACTAAATGCATATGCACATATGTGCATTACAACAGAAGATGAGGTAGAAATGTCATCATAACCACTCATTCTTCTGAAGGGAAAAAATTGTATCTTCTTTTCTATGAGAATATGATATGGATAAAAAAGTATCTCTTGTCTGAAAGATCAGAAGAACATAGATGCTGTAGAATAGGACAGCACAGCATAGTAAGAAATTTCTCAGAAAAGCGGTACTTCATGTTAGAATGCATATGTTGCATGCACGTGTTTGATTTAGGGACGAGTTACGCTCAAAATTATATATTAATACACTGAAAATGATCATGATACCACCCATACTAAACGCAAGTAATATCCAGTGGATTGACCTCATAGCAGGCCCAATGTATCACCTGTACAGAAACGATGTTTCTTACAATATAATAAAAGGAAGGGGAAAAGCTTAACTTCCACTCCTGTGAGATTAAGAAAATGCAAGCAATGGCATAAAATTTCTAGGCTTTACTATAAAAGCATCATAAAAACAACTGGGTGCTCTAGTTTTCCCCAAGTAGCAAAATATCAGCAAATCAATAATTGGATTTTATACAATGGAGACTCTACATTGAAGTGCCAAATACTGCATTTACTAGATAATTCCATTTCACAAAATTAATCCATAAACTTCTCTCCCAGACCCATTATTACTGCTCTCTCCAAAAAATTACAAGCTTGTTTATTAAAGTATGAGAGAGGGCTAACATCTCAAAATTAAATTTTGTTAGATAAAGACATACCTCACCTCGACCGGTACAATAGGCAGCTCCCTGGGAGAAAAAGAAGGGAACATCTGAACCAATTTCACTTGACCATTCTTGGAGTTCCTTCTCAGTAGCAAGACAATTATTGAACTGGTTTGCTGCCCACAATGCAGTTGCAGCATTGCTGCTTCCACCACCAAGCCCTGCTCCAGTGGGCACCTTTTTATCAAGATGAATCTGCACAGATTTTCAAGTGGAGTATATATATGATAAGTTAGTAGAAAATAAGATATAGGTTAACTATAAAAAATATTCAAATCAAACAAAAAATTTCAAAATCATGAAGAAACTAATCACCCAAAAACAGAAAAAAAATAAAAAATAAAAAATTCATGCGGGGTCATTTCTTACCCAGAAGAAATTGTCAGTACCAGTTTTCTTCCTGTAAAGGTTAAGCGCCTTAATAATCTGCAGAAAGAAGGTAGCCAATATGTGATTTATGCAGCTCTAGAAACAAAACGGAAATAAGAAATGCAAATTGATGTTACTAACCAAATTTTTATCATCAAGAGGCACTCCAGACACATTGGTTGACAAAACATCCTTCTTTTTTGAAGGTGACAAAGAGAACTTAATTATATCTCCAAGGCTTATAACCTAAAGGCAAAAAAGGGTCATATGTCAGATAACATTTGGGGGATATAAGGTGATCCTAAAGCAGATAAAATAAATGCATAAATTTTTGAACTTGCATATTACTTATGCCTAAGAAGTTCTTGTACGAAAACGAAAATTACCAAGCAGCAAAAAACTTCAAATTTCGAGGAACTTACATGAAACAAAGATGCCAAATCATGAAACCCATCTTCCCTTCTGTTAGTTATTCTCAAGAAAACATTTATCTGTATTCATCAAAAGAAAGAAAGAAAGAAAGCAAGAAAAAATGCATTTATCTCAATCACATGAGTAGGAAAACCTAGTTATGAGAAAGTGCAAATAGCAATCGAATGTGTGTGTGTGTATTTTATATTATATATTATAAACCTTGCAAGGTGAGAATAGATTAAGCCTTGAAAGAGGCGCATCCTTCTCCACTATATCTGCCAGCTTGTTTATTCTTTCATCAGGATCATACACTATCTAAATCCCACCAACCAAACCCACCAACAGTTAGAAACGTCAAATGTATTAAAGATATTTATTCAGAAAAAAAAATAAAAATTAAACAAATGTTTCAACAACAAGCAAGAAAGAAATTGCAACTTGAATTCAAAGTTTAGAGAACTATAATAAATCAATACCTCTACTTGTTTTCTGGTAGAAACCCTGAGTTTCAACAATGGGCTTCTTTCAAATCTTGACCTTGAGCCGAAAGAACAAGACCCATGTGAGGTGAAGCAAGAAAAAACGCTGCTCCTACCGGAATTGGGAGAAAGTAGGAGAGTTTGGTTATGACAGAGGATATGAGAGGAAGCCATGGATAACCTGGCAAAAAATCAAGGGAACAGGATATCAAGCTAATGAATATAGATTTATTTTTTCAATTTTAACGGACAAAAAGAATCAACGTTTTTCATAGATGTTTGTAACTAGCTTGTCCTGTTCAATCGTTCATGTTGGACTTTCTTCCTCACTGCTGCAGCTTATTGGACTTAACAAATAGTGTGAAAAACACTTTAGAATTTTTATTTTTTTTTTAAAGAAAAAAAACAATTCAGATTTTATTTTTCTTAATCTAAAAAAGGGAATATTTCATCTGGATTAATTTTAATTTTAATTTTTGAAAATTACATTAACTATCTTTACTTGATGTTAATGACATTATTTTAAAAAGTATGGATGAATATTAAAAAAAATTAATAAACTTTTTAAAACTGAAAAAAAATTAGTAATATTTTTAAAACTAAAAAAAAATTAATTATATTTAAATTATAATTAAAGAAAATAGATGAATTAAAAAAAAAAAACATTATGGAGAATAGGTGCTAAATGTTGCTTTTTAAGGAGAAATTTTGTCTTTTATTATGACTTCACTCCCTTATATTTTCTTGTAGATAACTTTTATTAAAAACAAACGGGAAATACAATATTTTTGTAAAAGGTGATAAAATAAGTATTTTAAAGTATTTTCTATAGACTTTTTAACAATTTTATATTTGATATTAAAAAAAATATTTTTTATAATTTTAATAATTTTTTTATACTAAAATAAAAAATAAAGTATGATTCGAATCAAATTCACTTTTTATATAAAATTTTATTTTTAACTTTATAATTTTACATGCCAGTTTATAATTAAAAATATTAATTATAATTTTATATTTTAATTTTTTTTAAATGCTATTTTGTTGTAGAAATTATTAAAAAATATATGAATTATAAATATTTCTGGAAAATAAAAAAATAAAAAATATAATTTTAAAAAGCGTTGCTGGAGTCGACGAAACTCAATTACATGCTGTTGGTCTTCTACAATTATAAATGTTTTTGCTCAAATATTCCATATTTGGACAACCTCTTCAAGAGATTTTGTAGAAGACCCTTCATCACTCACACCCGATCTTGCTGCTTCCTTGAGTTTTTTCATTCTCTCCCTAATCAATTCGCCTTCTTCTCCTTCAATCACTTCCCTTGCATACTTTGCAATATCTTGGTGCCCAAAAAGCCTTTTCTCATTCACTTTCACTCTCAATCCCACCTTCAGATCATCAGCCACCAACACTGCGTTCATCTTTTGCTCTGCAAAAAGTGGCCATGCAATCAGAGGCACTCCATGGACGATGGTCTCCAGCACTGAGCTCCACCCACAATGGCTTAGGAACTCTCCAGTTGAGCCATGGCTCAGGATCTCTACCTGAGGAGCCCAGTTGGGCACCAAAAGTCCTGCTCCTTTTGTCACTCTTTAGGAAGAAAATCATAGGCATTGTTAATGCAGCCGATTTGTTCACTGTAGAAGCTGATATCTGGAGCTTTTTCATGGGGTCTTCTCACTACCCAAAGAAATCTCTGCCCACTGAGTTCAAATCCCATTGCCAAATCGTTTAGCTGCTCAGCTGAGAGTTTCCCACCACTTCCAAACGACACCAACAGCACTGACCCATTTGGCTGCTTGTCCAACCATCTCAAACACTCTGACCCATCGCCGCCATTAGCCGAAGTTCTCTGTATCAGAGGTCCAATAGGGTAGACAGGGGGGTTACCAAGCTGCACTTGTTCTTTCAAAGCATTGAAGGCACCTGGTTCCAAATCTATGGAGCTGTTGACTATGATCCCAGAAGCTTGAGAAAATCTCTTGGCTGTGTGAATAGCCCATTTGTAGGACTCACTTTTCCTGTCTTGATTTGGGTCTGCAATATCAATTCCACGAACGGGCACACATCCTGGTATGTTGATCGGTTCCTGCAAATCCCTGTACTCGGAAGAACAAGTTTCATCCAGTTTTGGAGAGCAAAAGAGCAACTACAAGACCATGGCTGTCGAGGGGAAGAAGATGTAGGAAGTGACACCCAACTCTTTAGCTATATCAAAGCAATCTAAGCCAAACGTGTTGACAACGAGGGTGCCTAAACGGGTTGACTGAGCTATGGTTTTGAGAGAGTGTCGTAGAGCAGGGAGGGAACGAGTGAAGGTCAGGAAGATCATGGTTTCGAAGGTTGAATCCTCAGGGAGGTCATGGAAGCTTATAACTGGAGGAAGAAAGATGGAGGATATGGGTTGTGGGAGGGTTTGAAGGAGTTGTTGATGGGGTTTGGAGGGTGGTCCTCCATTGTTGAGAATGAGGAAGGTGATGGTGAAGTTGCGGTGGCGGAGGAGTTGTTTAGCGAACTGGACAAGAGGGATGAGATGGCTGATACCTGGAGCTGGGACGATGGCTATGGAAGGTGGTTTCAAATCGTGGGATGCTTCTTTCTTGGCAGATTTTGGAAGGTGAACTTTTTTTTCCTTGGAGAAAGATGAATATTACAGGTTTCAGATTTCCATCGCCAAGTACCAAGTTTCTTTCTGAAACGTTTTTTTTCTTTTGTTTATGCTATTGTTGGGTTCCACCATATGTATCTTTTGTAGAATACTAGGGACGGCTTTGGACGGCCTTGGCAACATTCCAATATGACAAAGTTGATAAAACTTTAATAAGCTTTATTTATATAGCCAGATAGGCTACTTTGGAGAACGGTTCCATGATAACATAGTCATATTGTCAATTTTATCTTCCTAGCTATATATACTTGCCATGAGAATCAGGACCTTGAATGTTTTATGGCAAGTATTTACAATGGTAAACTTTAAAAACAAAATAAAACGAAGTTTCTTCCAATTGGTCCTAAAACAGATGATGCATTAACATTTGATTTCTTCTAGTGTCTCATCTACTACATTGTATCACTTTTTTTGTGTATTAAAGATATAATGGATATATTAAGAAACAAGTTTGTGGGCTATATATGCTTTGAGGATGTGATTCTCAGTCTTTAACTCTTGAGAGCAATAGTTACAAAATTACATGTTTTGGACATCAATCAAAGAAATGCTCAACTTTGATACCTTCCAAGCCTTCTCTTTGGCTGTTGATTTCATTGAGTCCAAAACTGGTAGAAGTAGAGGCATACTTTTTTATGTGCAGTACTGAGACAATTTCAGGAAGGAAGGTGTTCAACATCCATAGAAGGGGAACTGGATTGTCCTATTCTCATTCCTCGTAGTATATTCTTTGCTGTTTCCTTTTCCTGCAGACAGAAATAAAATCAAATTTATGCTTCTTTTCATGAAACTTTAGACATAGCTTATCTATTAATGTAATAATAAACAGAAGATATAAATATATATATATATGTATATATGCATATACAGTTTTTCTATAATGGGGGACGTCGCCCATCACTTGGTGAACAACAGTCTACTACAGCCGTCTAATGCACATGATTGTGCACATTAGACGGCTATACTGGGCGACAATATATATATATATATAAATTATTTATATATAGTAAAACTCACTGGGCCGGTGTAGTCCAGAAGTCGGGTGCAATAAACCTCAGCATCTTCAAACCTCTTTTGGCCTCTGTAGTATTGAGCTAGAAAAAGCAAAGCTTCAACCATATTTGGTCCCTCCCTCTCTTCAGTTTCCATCCTTTCCAAATCCTTCTTGTAGTAAAAAGCTGCCTCTTCAAGTTGTCCAAGCTCGCCATGTAGCTTTGCTAGCTGGCGTAGTGCAATGGCTTCCCTGTCATTACAATGTACTGCCCTTTTGTAACACTTGACTGCTTCCTCGAGCATGCTAAGCTGTTCAGTTTCATAACACTGAGCCATGGCAATCCACAATCGAGAGTCTTTTGGCTGCAAGAAAACAGATTTCTTGAAGTAATGAAGAGCATAGAAGGGCATGCCCATCATTTCATAAGCTTGTCCTAATCCATACCAAGCTCGATAATCACATGGACTTATAGCTATAGCACGCCGATAGGCATCAACAGCAGCTGGAGTATTCTTCATTTCAACAAACTCATGACCCATAAGTGTCCAAGCAGACAAATAGTTTTTGTTCAATTTGAGTGCCCTTTTAAAATACACAACTGATTTCTCATGCTGCCCCTTTAAACTGTAATAGTTGCCAATAATGCAACAAGATTCAGGTCTGTATTTATCAGTCATAAATACCCTATGGGCCAGGTAACTCAAGGCAGAAAAGCACTCTTTTGCATAAAGCACGTTGGAATACATATCCATGTCTTCAACTCGATAAGGGTCATTTCTTAGAAGTTCTTCAAAAATTGCTTCAACTCGTTCAAATTCCCTTAAACTATATTTGGCTTTTGCAATTTGAGCCTGAATGTAGTTACTAAAACTGAAAGTGCTCTGCAGATATTCATATTTTGCCAAGGCTTCATTTTGCATCCTTAGTTCTTGGTATGCGCTGGCAAGAAAGAAGTCCTTCATCCAATGGTTATTGAGATTAAGGCTGTTCAAAATGTCAACTGTAGTGCATAAGGACTGCAACTCTGACCAGGCATTCCAGTTCCAAGGGTAGCTATTCACAGATTCCACAAGAACAGTACGGGCAAAATTCTCACTGCCTTTCTCTTTGAGCACAACGCCATACAAGTATAATCCAAAAGGATCAATTGTCCCATTCTTTCGAAGTGTTGATAACTCCCTCTCCAGAGCAACTAGTTCATGGTTAACAGCATCGCTCTTACCTAAGGGCCCCTCCAGCTCTATCATTTCTTCCTCTTTCCGCTTTTCTCCAGCCTCCATTAAGTAATAACAAATGAAGAAATATATTAGTCCTACTGAAATATGTAAACAGCTATATATAAGAACACGATGAAAACATAAAATTCAGTCAAACTAGATGGCCATTATGAATAACTTCCGAAAAATTTAACATCCATTGCCTTGGTTGGCAAAAAGACTTTCCTCTAGGGAAGAAGTAATTGTTCCAAGAGATAAAGGTTTACCAGATTCCACAGTTGGAAAGCAAATTACATCATCAAATTATTAATTCATTTGTCTAATATACCCAGAATTGGAAAACGAAATTATTGTATTACAATTCTAGAGTTGTGTTGTATCTGATTATGGAAACGAAGATCCTAAAGCATGTTTCCAGAAGAAAAGGAAGGAAATAAACCATGCAATATGTTTCTGTGGGACTGTGAGGAAAGAATTGGAATTTTCTTTTATTTTTTGGTTCATTCAAACTGAGAAGCTATTTCTAAGCAGCAGCATCAGCATGGCAATGAAGAAGGCAGCCCCTAAATATTTTAGGTAAGACGAATTTAGATGGACTTATTAAAGACCATGAAAATAGTAATATTTTTATATTCAAATCTAAACATGAAGGACATGGATGACGAAATAATTTTCCATCTAGTGTTACCATAAGTTTAGTTTTAGGAGCTGTTCTACCCTCAATTTTAACTTGTACCCTGAGATTTGTCATAGCATAGTTTAAAAGTGTAGCTGGTGCTGGAACAAAACTATTTGAATTAATATTATGCCAATTTTATCACCAACCACCAGCATCTCATTTATGCTCCATTGCTTCAGCTCCTATAATATATGTCCTTACTAAATCAATAAGCCATTCTTCACCAGAAAGTACTCTTCTTTAAGTCTACTTTTATCGATATTATACTCAACTTACATTGATTAAACATAATCGATGAAGTCATGAAGACACAAATTCCACCAGATCAATTTATATCTCATCATCTACAAATGACATTAAGAAGATAACTCTAATTTCAAAAGGTGAAGCAAAAATCAAAAACTATAAGATGACTAGAAGAGTAAGCAACAAACCAGATAAAGAGCATAGCAGCGCAAGAACACAGATTTCTTTCCAATCTGATCCCGAAGCACGTGAGCAGCCCTTTTGTACTCTCGGCAATCAAAATATGTCTTGGCCAAAAGGTAAAAGTCACCATCTACGACATCATCTTCCTCCATTACTGGAGTGGATACATTCAACACACCAGAAATCGGTGTTGAAGTGCCCTCATTGGTACGGAATCTGCGGCGAATGCTTGAGCTTCCTCGTTGGAATCTGGTGTTAGCAGGAGTGAACTTTGCAGGGTCTTGTTCAATACCCACCAGCTGTTCTGCCGCCCTGTAAAGGCAAATATAACAATCCAAATACTATACAATTTAAATAACTCCCAAGTCCCAACAATAAAACCCATTATCAAAACCAAATCATCACCAAGTAGAGGTTTAGTTTCCATTTGTTTCCTCCAAAATGCAGGAAGACATTCACAAATATGAGATCTTCTTTTCCTAACCATATAATATAACTGAGCAGGACACAACAATTTGGTCTCATGCAGCTTTTGTAAACTTAGAAACGGAGATGACAACAATATAATCTCGAATTATCATATATTTCATTATTTTACCAGATTAGACTAAAAAAACAACAATAAAAGTGTTCTTACTAAAAGATTAAGTCAAGCACAATTTTATCCCATTTTCGTGCACTAAAGCAACAACAAATGCAAATAACAGTTTTCAAAAGCAAGAAATCATTTTGAAGGTGGTGCAGAGGAGGCAAAATATTAGATTTTTGAGAGTTATATAGAGAAGAGGGTACCATTTGGAGGCGGCGTAGAGGCAACGATCACTCAACTGACGAATCGCTGTTCGAAGCTCGTTCCGGCAATTCTCTTTGGAGCTCATCCCTCTCTCTCTCTCTCTCTCTCTATGTCGCCGCTCGCACATTTGCTTTGAAATCAAAACTGAGGGCACCTCTAACGTGCGCCGTTGGGGGGTGGTGATTTTGAGTGGCCCGCCACCCATTTATGATATAATTTTTTATTTTTTTTGAAAAAAATAATTTTAAAAATAAAAAAATTGACTTATTAAAACATTAATCAAATTTATTTTCTAATAATATGGCAATTAATTTATTTTTAATTCATTTATTTATATTTAAATTTTATAAAAATATTAACTAATAATATATTTAACACATGTTTATTTAAATTTAACTAATATTTTAATATATGTTACATTACTCAAACCTAAAAAATCTGGTTGGTACAAAGTTTATAAATTATTTGTAATTATAAAGAATTCAATTAAATTTTAACAAATAAAAAAAAAAAACTCAATTAACAGTTGAATCTTCAACAATAATTGATTTATACGAGTGTTTTTTGTCTAATAATTTAAATAAGGATAGCATTCAACCGATGTCCATGATGTGTGCAAGTAAAATTAATCTAATTTTTTTTTTTCCTACCTAAAACAGCGAGCAACCTTATAAGTTTATGATTACTAAAGGTCATTTTAATCTTATCAACTTTAAAATAATTTAAAAGTTTAAATGTATTTTAATATTTTTTAAAATTAAATTTGTTCATGTAAGAGTTTACAATTAATTTGTGCAAATTTATACATTTTAAATTGAAAAAAATTACATTTTTATCTAATTTAGTTAAAATTAATAAATTTCGTCAACTTAAAAATTAGATACATAACACGTGAACCTCAAAATTGATTTCTTTATTTTTTATTTTATTAAAAATTAAAAAAAATTAAAAACATTAAAGAAAATTTGAAATTCATTTATGGTTTGTTTTCTATTTTTTTTTTGTTTTTGGTATAATTAAAGATAAATAAACTAATTTTTAAGGTAACTTGTTATGCACGTGACTTCTAAATTGACGAAATTCATCAATTTTAACTAAATTGGATCTAAATTGAACAAATATACAATTTTTTTTAATTTAGAATGTATCAATTTGCACAAATTAATTATAGAGACTTTTATGTAAACAAATTTAATTTTAAAAGATACTAAAATATATTTAGACCTAATTTAAAATTGATCTTCAAGTCTCCATACGCATTTAATTTTGACACTTTTAATATAATTTCAAGATTGTATTAATTTTAACAATTTAATATTATTTATTTTTTAATCATAAACAATTAACTTATACAATCTTAAATGATTAAGATCAACTATTAAAATTAATTATTTTTTAATCATAAATGATTAATAATTTGTTTTTTGTTCCAGGTTGAATCATGATCATATTTAGTTAAATAGAACATTTTGAATTTGCACGCCCTCTACTCATCTCATCTAAGTGAGTAAGGTCCAAGGTTGAATTTGCACCTGTGATTGTGAAGTCTTCACTTTATTTTCTTAGATAAATTAGCATATAGTTGCTAATTAACTTTAACTTGTAACAAATCTTTGCGATGTATATGCCAATTAAGTTTGATTAATAAGTTTTTCTTCTAATTATGAATGTTAAAAAAATTGCTAACTTTCTGAATATTTAATGGAATTATTCTAATGTGTAATACTTATCTTATTGATTGACTTTTAGATGTTTCAAATGAGTCTCCTAAATTTCTCTAACAATTTGTTTTGTTATTATTATTATATGCAATGTGTTGAATAATCATCAACTTGGGTCCTAGTATTTTCCCAATTTTCTCAAGTTTGGCAAAACAGTTGATTACGTTCTCCATATATATCCCACATGCATTACATATTTATATCGGTTTTTGAAATGTTACTTCCTTTCTTCTTATTATCCATTTTAGTTTCACTTATCTCTCTGCTTGTGACAAACTATCTCAGTCTATATTTTTCTCAATTAGTTGCGAAAGATTTTATGGACGACTATTAGATTTTAATCACCTACAACTGGGTTTATACACTGTAGTCTTTGCATGTCCTACAACTAATTCTATAAATTGTTGTCCTTGCAAGTTGATCTCCCAATTCACTAAAATTTTCACATGTTCCATGATTGTCAAATGATTGCCAGCTATGTAGGAGATAAGTGGATGTACAGTATAGGGGGAACTTACAGTGCAATCCTTTAGGATTGCATTCGATAAAACATCTCCTTAGAGAAGTAATATCGGTTATAATAGAGTAATACTTGTTTATAATGAAATACTTTCATAACATTATTCATAATGAATAATATAACAATATATTATTTGTCTGGAGTAAAAGTTTTATGGCAAGGTTACATTGTAAAATTTGCCCTAATCTTAGATCAACTTGTGGCATTTGTAAAATACAAGGTATGTTTCTGTTCAAATATTTTCATAGTTGAAACTTTTAAATGTAAATTCAGTAACCATGACTGTACTTTATTAATTTTATTATATTATTTAGATTAGAATATATTGTATTATGCTGTAATGTATTAATATTGTATTGTATTAATTTCATTGTACTGTTTTGGATTAGAATATATTGTATTATGCTGCAATGTATTAATATTGTACAATATTTGGTATAAAAACATACTATATTGTAAATTTTTTAATCAACATATATTTCCAGTGAGTAAACAAAAATATATAGCTACGTAACCATGAATCAATGAGTTCGGTGTCAGAATGGATCTTTATAGGTATATTTATCCTAGTTCGTATCCTTAATGGCTTTTACCACTGAGCCAAGACTATCAATATTACTAACTTGTGTTTTTTTGGCTTTTTTTGTTTTTTGTTTTTGTGAATATATGTATTGTATATATACACAAAAACACTGTGAAGGTTGCTACCTAAGGCTAAAAGAAGCCGGAGTACTATGCTCCATTACCATAAAGCCCATTAAAACGAACCAATTGAATCTCTTCCAAATTTTGGGTCTGTCCCTGTCTTCCATATGGATTAGTTTACCCAAATTAATTTCTCGGAATTCATTGTCGATGGAAACCCATTATCTATATTATATAATAATGTCCAAGTAAATTGAGTACAATTTTAACATATAATATAAATATAATGCATTTATTTAATCACAGATTAAAGAAACCACTTCAGAAATAATAATAAATAAATAAAACAAATAGAAACTAAGAAATAAGTGTTGGTCATGAATATTATTGTAGTAGTCGCATGTCATAACATCTATGAAGCAAGCGACATATCAGAACATCCAAAGTGACTAAAACAATATCAATTTCTTTACCAAAAAAAATAAAAACCAATTACATTAAAAAACCCATTTCTCATCAGACCCTGATTCCTGACTATGCTCTACTAATTGATCATCATCATTCTCAATCAGGCCCTGAATATGCTATACTAATTCATTTCCAATGGTAGACTTGTTTTTCTTTTCCAATATCATGTTGATCTTGGCAGAGGATACGGTGGGTGGGCATGTGGGCGTTCAAGGCCTGTATAGTAGAGAATGACATGTTGCAGGCACAGCAGTCGTAGCTGCGTTGATGATCAGCGTCCAATCTTGCTTTCTTTGACGGCGGTTCTTCTCGATTGCGGATATTCAAAACGCTGTCGTATCTCCTCTTCAGCATTTCAACCAAAGATTTTGCTGAACCATCTTGGCGACCAGTCTCTGCCTCGCCTCTCTTGCTTTCTTGTTCTTCATCCATCGCAGAGATAAAAAAATGTAAGGAAAAAGAAAACCCAAGTGTCGGTCACTTTTCTCCCTTTCTTTTGTTTGTTCTTGCTGATCAAGAACAGTGAGGTCGAGAGGAAGAAAAAGAGAGATTGGAGAAGAAAGTATACAAAACAGGGGAAGATTATATCGAACAAGTGCGCTAGTAATCAACTCTGAATACCGAGACACATTGTATTATATATAGTGCCGAGAGTTTAGAAAGAGAAAGTGGTGTTTCTTTTTGTAAATCAACTCTGAATTTACTACTTTTTTATTTATATCGATCGGGAAAAAAGAAAGTATTAATTCGGCCCAAAAATATCAAAATAAATTAAGTACACAAAAAGATCGAAGTTAATGGAAACGCTGTCCTAGCTAGCCGCCATATCTATGAAGAAAACCGATTATTGATCATAATTTCTTTACCAGTTCGTGTAAAGATCTGAGATGAGAATATGAAGCAGAGTCCTGAAATATCTGAGATGAGAAATTGGAGAAGAAGGTGTAGAAAACAGAGTAAAAATTGAATACATAGACGCATGGAATATTACAAGCAAAAATTGAACGTAAATTAATTGGAATTTTATCNCCATTATTGTTTATTTGTTTATTTGATTATTACCCCTTTCGGAGGAGGATTCTGTCGGTTGCCCCGAGGGGTTCTAGTGGAATCTTCCTCAGGCGGGGCCTCTCCGGGAAATCCGGAGGGATTTCCGGGGCGGGTCCTGTCACCTGCTTCTTTATAGGTGGTCCTAGGGATATGCGTAGAAGGTATATAGATGCAATGGCATTAGTTCAAGTATACAGAAAACCAGATATTTTTATCACAATGACATGTAATCCGAATTGGGTTGAAATAAAACAGGAATTGAAAAAAAAAATGAAGAGGTCCATAATAGAACAAATTTGGTTGCACGTATTTTTAGAGTAAAATTGGAAGCACTAAAAAAGAATTGTTTAAGAAATAAATTTTTGGCCCTGTCGCTGGTTTTGTATATGTTATTGAGTTTCAAAAAAGAGGATTACCACATGCGCACATATTGATTATTTTAAAATCTCATGCAAAATTAGTTTCTCCTAATGTTTTTGATAAGATTGTTTATGCTGAAATTCCTAATAAAAATGAGAATCTACATTTATATGCTACAATCATTAAACATATGATGCATGGACCATGTGGTAGCTTGAATCCTAAAAATGTTTGCATGAAAATGAATGGAAAATGTAAAAATAAATATCCAAAGTCTTTTTTGTCTAATACTATTATGAGTAAAGATAGTTATCCATTGTATAGAAGAAGAGATAATGGTGTTTCGGTTGTTGTTAGAAATTGCGTGCTTGATAATCGTTGGGTTGTTTCTTATAATCCATATTTACTTGCAAAATTTGATTGTTATTTGAATGTTGAAATATGTTCTATAATTAAAGCAGTAAAATATCTTTATAAAAATGTGTACAAGGGTCATGATTGAATTGTTATGAATATTGCTTCAAAAAATGATGATGAAGAAATTGATGAAATAAAGAGCTTTCAATCTGCTAGATGGATATCACCACCAGAAGCAATGTGGAGAATTTATAGTTTTTGTACGAATGGAATGCATCCACATGTTATGAATTTACAAGTGCATCTTGAGAATAAGAAAAATGTGAATTTTAAAGATTCTAATGATTTGCAATTTATTGTAAATAATGATGTTTTTAGTAGATCAATGCTTACAAAAAAATTTGCTATCAATAAAATTTGTCAAAAAAGCAAGGAATTATTGTATAGAGAAATGCCATCAAATTTTGTTTGGGATAGACAATCAAAATCTTGGAATCAAAGAAAACAATGTGTTGTAGTTGGTAGACTTGTTAGTGTTAATCCTTTGGATGGCGAAAGATATTATTTGAGAATGTTGCTAAATCATGTTAGAGGACCAACATCTTTTAATGATTTGAGATTTGTTAATGGGATTCAACGTTTGTCCTACCATGATGATGCATTGTTATATGGATTGTTAGATACAGATGCTGATGCTGAAATGTCATTAGTAGAAGCAGCTTTGTTTGAAATGCCTTACACATTACGTAGATTGTTTGCTACTTTGTTGGTTTATTGTAACCCTAAAGATCCAAAAACCTTATGGATTAAATTTGAAAAAGCCTTATCTGAAGATTATAGTAATACTTTTTATTCAGATGACTATAGAAAATCAAAAGTCTTGCAACAAATTAGTTTTGTTTTGCAGTCGATGGGTAAACAATTGAGTTATTACAATTTTATAGATCTTAATTTTTGTATAGATGATATACACAACCAATTTAGAGAAATAAATGAGGAAATTTCAATTGTTGTAGATAATGAAGATAGTTTAGTAGCTAATTCTTTGAACAATGGACAAAAATTTGGATATGATCAGATATTAGATAAAGTTTTTAGTTGCAATCCAGGAATTTTTTTTATAGATGGTTCAGAAGGTAGTAGAAAAACTTTTTTGTATAGAACTCCTTTAGCTACTGTACGTAGTAGAGGTTTAATTCAATTGCTACAGCATCTTCAAGAGTTGCTACTTCTATTTTACCTGGAGGTAGAACAACACATTCTACATTTAAGATTTTGCTTGTCATAGATTATAATAGCATGTGTAACATTAGCAAACAATCTGGATTGGCTCAACTTTTAAAAGATGTATGGTTAATAATTTGGGATGAAGCTCCTATGATGAGAAGAGAATTCATAGAATCATTAGATAAAATTTTGCAGGATATAAATAATTTTGATATTTTTTTTGGAGGCAAAGTCGTTGTTTTTGGTGGAGATTTTCGACAAGTATTGCCCGTGATTCCAAAAGCAAGTAGACAAGAAATTATAGATTCAAGCTTATCTAATTCTTATTTATGGAAACATTTAATAAAGATTAAATTGAGTCAGAATATGTGAGCTCGATTGAATCCATTATTTTGTGAATTATTATTGCAGATTGGAGATGGAACTGAGGAGTTGATAGGCATAAAATGTTAATGCTTTTATGCCACTTTTTATATTGAATTTAAGCTACTTTATGATTAATTGTTGATGGAAAAATACTTAATTACTATATTTTTCTATTTTCAGTAAAAGAAAGACAAATGCTGGAATTACTGTATTTCTGCGCAACCTTTACTAAGAAAATCATATATGGAGCCACACTTTGAGGTTTTGTGCAATTTCAGTTGAAAATGATTCCTGATTCACTAGACTTAAATGCTGAAAAGTTTCATTGTAAATGGTTTGTCCAATCACTGCCAGTTTGATTTACAAATTCATCAGTTGCGGCAGATTTGCACTGTCTCGGAAAAATGAAGATTTGAGTGTCTTCCTGATGTCCAAATTGTTCAATCAATATATTCCTGGAAATATAAGATACAGACCTAACGTTTTCAACAAAAATAACTGGATTCTGAGTTCATTTGGTCACCCAAAGTGTACTTGGAATCTGCCTAACGATCATTGAAGATAAAAAAAAGAAAGTTTTATGCTTGCTAGGACTACCATTGTCATTGAACTGCCATGTCACCACATATCAGCCATGTGTCCGAATTTGCCACATCACATGACACATGGAAGGTCAAATTATTCTAATTATTTTAATTGGAATAATATTTGGGATAAAAGGAATGGAAATTAAAATTGATTATGATTCCTAAGAAGATAAGGAAAGTATCTCTATCCCTAGTGTGAACATGAGACACAAATACATCCTTACCCTTGGTATGGTCGGCCATGTACAGAATGTAGGAGTTGGTATTATGATTTTGCATGCTATCTCTTATATTCTCTAGGTTTTAGAGGTACCTTAGGGTTAAACCTCTCATAAACCTTTCCTATAAATACATAGCTACCTTAAGAGTGAAAACACAATCTTTTCTACACCTTTCACCTCCAGCCTTCACGGCTGGACATTTTTCTCTCTTCCTCAAGGCAGCAAAGCTTTTCTCTTAAGTTTTTGTTCAGTTTTTGATAGTTAATTCATAGCAAAGTTGTGCTACACAAAGCAAGGTACAAGGAGGTTCAGCCAAGCCATTGGAGGAGTCAAACTTGCTACCTTGATCATAGTTTGAAAAAGCCAAAGATTGAAGAATAAATTCCAGCAGCCATCAACTATTGGATTTGATTCCTTTTCTCTTTATTTTCTTGCTATTTAATCGATGTTATTTCTTTATTATTTGATGAATAATTTAGAAATCATGTTTAGCTAATTTTTGTATGAGGATTATGATGTAACCCTATTACGAATATTTAGTGTTTAATGCATATTTAAGTTTGATTCATGTTTAAGGTTAATATTTTATTGTAGTTCTTAATGCTTCCATGAAAATGTGGATTGATTAAGTATTTATATTGGCTTAGAAATAAGGGATATAAGTATGGATGGGCAATAAAATACATGTTTATAGAAATATTTCATGCCTTAGTGACAACTTTAACAAGATCTTATTGGGTTTGCATGTCTTAGAACTTAAATTTCCGTATTTAGACTAGAGATAATTAAATACGTTGTGCTTGCTAGATTAGAATGCATTGAGAAATTAACTTCTAGTCATTTGTGGTTAAAAAGGGGTGAACCTATGAATTTATATTGCATTAGGACTAAATATGAGTAATAGTGGTGAAGTCATGATCATTGTTTTTTATAATCTTTGATTACCTACTTGCTGCTTTATCTTTAATTTTATTATTGCTTTCTTAAATTGATGTATTGATACTCAACAATCACTCAAAAACAATTCTTTTATTTTTCAAAGTTTAATTTACAATGGATTTTTTTTTAATACTAGAGACGTTATTCCTCATGGGATCGATATCAGTTTCCTTTCTAAAAGGAATCCACTTTATTATTTGTTGATTTGTACACTTGCGAGTTGATCTAAAATATACCACAACAGGAGTATATTGATAATGATTACATTAAACTACGATCAAATATTGTTATATCTAATACTAATGCCGATGTTGGATTGAATGAGTTGATTGATAGTGTTTTTCCTAAACTAGAAACTTATGGTGAAAATATAGATTTTATGGCTAATCATGCAATTTTGACACCAAGAAATGATTATGTAGATGATGTAAATAATAGTTTAATTGATTGTAAGGGATTACAGTTTTGATGAATGTATTGAAAAAGGTGAAAATGATGTGGTTGGAGATTTTTTAAATAGTTTGGTTCCAATGGTTTTCCTCCTCATGAGTTAAAGTTGAAAGCCAATTGTTCTGTCATATTGTTAAGAAATATTAATTTTTCAGAGGGACTTTACAATGGAACACGATTAATATGTTGAAGGTTTGATCAAAATGTAATAGATGCTGAAATTAGTGTTGGAGAGCATAAAGGAAAAAGAATTTTTTGACCCATGATACCATTTATTCCTATAATAAATGTGAAAGATGCTTTTTGTTTCAAAAGAAAACAGTTTCCTATTAGATTGTGTTTTGCTATGACAATCAATAAAGCTCAAGGTTAAACACTAAACTATGTTGGTGTTTATTTGAGAGAGCTTGTGTTTTCACATGGACAATTATATGTAGCTTTGTCTAGAGCTAAAACTGGTGATTCAGTTAGAGTTTTTAACTGTGAAGATTTGATGAATAAAGGAGATTGTAGGTTGACAAAGAATATTGTATTTCAAGAATTATTGTCATTGGTAAATTGTTGAAAAGATATTTATAAGATTATTTTAAGTCAATTATGTATAGTGTATTTGATTTATTGACTACAACTTCAATGTGAGTTTTTTTTCCCTAATTTTCACTTTGTAATTTAAAATAAATTATTTGGACTTCTAGTGAGTTTTTGCAGGTGATAATATTTTAATATATATTATTATTATTAATTTTTTCAGGTAATCAACTTGTATATAATAAAAAAAAAATACATGCTTCAATTTTTGATACAAAGATTATAGTAAACATGTTATACACTGAATTGCATTTTATTTGGCTGATATTTTGATTATATATGCTTTGATGTGTTTTGTTCAGTTTGTTTTGTGATTTTAGTATCTTTGTTTGGTTCAAAAAATTTCTATTTTGCTGTCAAAGTTTTCTAGGCTCCAAGTGGTTAGTTAATCATTTTCTACTCTCTTGCAGAATTGAAAAAATTAGGATAATTGGATTTATGAAAATATATTTTTGATAGAAGTTGAATTTCATTTCAAACTCAATATAGATGACTATGTTGAGTTTTGCTTAAAGTATTTATTTTTCTTTTTATAATGGTGGCATTGCGATTTGTTGTTGAGGCCGTGATAACTCGTGGATCATCATTTACAAGCAATGTGAAGGCAAATACATCCTCTTCTATGTTAGTATTGGATGAGTAGGATTACAACGTTTGCAGTATGCCTAAGGAATCAAACTCTGTTCAGATTGCTTGCAATCATGCTTCTTTCCCCAATTTCTTGCTGACCCAAAGCGGATATGGACCTTATGGTTTCTCACTTCCTTGATATAGGTCAGTATTGCAAAGTATGTTTAAATATTTTTTATGGTTTCTGTTTGTCTGTTTGCTATGTTTTTTTGTTTTCCTGCTTTAAAATTTATGTGGTTTTGGTTCCAATCATCGAAAAACTCCTCCATACATGTTAAAGCCTAGATTTTATGTTTTCCTGCTTAAGTTTCTTCCCCAAATTGGGGGGCCCACTGAAACAAAATAAATTAAATTCATCTATCTTTTTCTCTCTTTTTTTCTTTTTTTTTCTATTTGGTGCCACTTGTCCAAATATATCTATATTTATAACTTCCTTCTCTCTCCTATGTTTTCTTCTTCTTTATCCTCTATGTTATTTTATTGTATTTTACTGCTTTTGCTCAACTTGTAGACAGAGCTGTGCTGTAATCTATACTGGTGTTGGTTTTGTGTCCTATGCAATCTTGAGTCTTTCTAATCACTGTACTATTTTTTGCCCAAAAACAAAATAATCACTATACTATTTTATAGCATCTTTAATTAATGTCAATGCTTTTGTAAATTGTAATAAAATATTGTTAAATACGAAATTTAAGGTGCCTACTGCCTTGAATGAGGTTCAAACATAAAAGTGTTAGATAAAGATAAAATTTAAAGAATTGCTTTATAGAAGAAATTTCATGGAGAAAAAAGGCAAATGTTAATTGTATCAATGAGGGTGACTGTAATTCTATATCACTTCAAAGGATTGCAAATGGAAAAAGAAGAAGAAAATAATGAGACTCAAATTAAAACAAATTAATGGATCTGAATTGGAACTTGATTCTATTCAAATTATGGATGTTCATGCTATAATTGTTAAGGCAATAAAGGGGTTTTATGTTAATCAATAATTTTGATAGCCTGGAATTAGAGGGATGGGTTGGAGCCTTGTTGAAAATTAAATCTTTTGTTGTAAATGGCCTTTTGAAACTCGTGTGCAAAATGTTAAGTTTACAAGGAGTTTTTTTCTACCATTTCGTCATAAGTTCCATATAAGAATTGTAGCTTATATATGCTTAATGAAATTTACAGCCAAAAGATTCTATCCCTGAATTTTAGTTCATTATGAAACTAATGCCATTTTTTCGTTAATGTGGCAGAAGCTGTGTACGAGCAGGAAAGTGATCTTTTTTCTTCCAAACCATGGAAAATATTGTTAAGGGAAGGCTGAAACATACAGAATACTCATATGTTGGAAATCACTTTCAGCAAGGCAAGTTAGATGATGCATTTAACTTTTATTTTGGAAGGGTCACAATTTCTCTTAGTTAAAATTGTGGAATGTTGCATGGTTCATTTTGAAAATATGGTGGTTTTATTTTATGCCTTGTTATTGCAATTTTGTGAATGTGCGGTCATTACTTAAGGTGGTAGTATCAATTTTAAAGAATAAAGAATTTAGAAAAACTTACATATAATGATGGCACCATGTCATTTTTCACCACTTTCATTAATAACATATTATGCAAAATCAATAACTTATAATCACACACAATATCATGCAATAGTAAAATAAAACATGTGGCTTCTACAAAATTGAATGTCCACTTATAATTGGTTCGTTATATCACATTATTCGTACAATTGTTGTATATAAATTTTCATCTCAATTGAATCTATGCAAAAACTTTACAAAACTAATGTGATATAAAATAAATAAATAGAGACTCGAGTGTTTACATATGGATAGTTTGGTAGATAGAGCAAAAATTTAATAACACTCATAGAAATGTGAAACCAATATTTATAAAAAATAATTTTTAAAGAGTAAAATAATTAATATATTATTAATTAATTAAAATTTATACAGAATACTACTATCCATAGATACCTATGTCCCATAGTCAATAAGTCATTTATATCACATAATCAACAATTTGCATAGCTATTAAAAGTGCTCTTAGACTTGGTCTTTCTTAATTAGATATTGACCTAGATAGATTCAAACATAATATAATAAACAAATAACATTCATTAAAAAAAAATATAACATGATTAAATAGAGTCAAACATGCATATAAGTATAACAAACAACAAATAATACATGTCCATAATAAAAATAATATTTAAATACATTTTAAGAATTTGATAGATTGATCAAGCTGACAATAGCAAATTCAAACACTAGATGAATAGATTATGTTTGTGGTTTTCATGGTTGTTGACACTTAACATGTATCTTTGCATAAAGAGAAACAGTGGACAGGTTATTCATTTACAATTCTTTAAAATGATATTGTGTTATTCGCCATAGCAATTATTATACAATATGTCGTTCATTCTTTATCAAGGCCAAAATAGTTGAAAAATAATATTTAATTTTAATCTTCTAGCCTTGGTTAAAGTAGACATTAATTTTTTTTAATTTTTTCATGCTCCTTTTAGAATCTTAACTTTGCTTTTGGAAAATAAAAGAAACTAAAAACCAGTTTTTGGCTGTTGGTTGTAGTATGTGAAGTCACTTGCATATGGAGACTTTAATGGAAAATACAATTGCTAGGATTCTTTGCATTCCAAATCAGTTATACTTTTAACTTCTTATAATAAATTGTGACTATTACTTTCATTTATAACTCATTTAATTATTAATTTGTCACTTATGATACTATTTATTCTTTATGTTTTAGAATACCAAAAGATTTTTATTTGTAAATTTTATGATAAGTTAAATTGAACTAATTACATAAATAGTTTATCTTTAAAGATTTATATTTTATTTTTAAAAATAATGAAAAGAAACGCTGCAATTGCTACATGTGATTGATTTATGAGAAAGCATGTTCTCAAATATGTTTTGGCAAAAAATAAGAAGGGAAAAAAGAAGAAGCTAAAAACTATTTTCTTTTCACCTTTTTATGTTGGATGTAATATGTGAAGTCACTTACATATCAATTATTGTTATGAAGAATAAGACTTTAATGTATGATATGATTGCTAGCATTCTTTTGCATTCCTAAATAGTTTTTTTTTTTTTTTAACTTTCTTATAATAAATTACACACTATTATTTTCATTTACAATTCATTTATTTATTGATCTACCATTTATGATACTATTTATTATTTTTGTTTTAGAATATTAAAAGATTTTTATTTGTGAGATTTATGATAAGGTTAATTGAATTAGTTACATTAATAGTTTCATCTTTAAAAATTTACATTGCACTTTTAAAAAAATTAAATTTGCTTTTTATTATACTCAACAAGTGGTAAAAGATGTTAAAAATGGTGGGATATGAAAAGAATAATCATGCATAGATACAGATTGTTGGATATTTTAGTAATTTTGCTAAATTAAATTTGTCTATATAAGGATGTTGATATGGTATTCCACATGCTCACCACTTCCTTGTTAGAAAAATATCAACTCTCATAAAGGTACAACTTTTACATTTTATTTTGGAATTTAAATTTATAATTTTTAAAGGTTCAAAATATTATATGATTTCATTTGTGAGGTATAAGATGAAGTCAATTTAAATGCATATACTTATTTGTTTATACATATTCAAAACTCAAAATTTATCCAAGTTTTTTTATAGGTTATTCTTCATTAGTATCAATTTGGCTACATGTTTGATTTATTAATTTAGTAGTTAGTTTGTCTTATTTTATTGAGTTATCTACCTTAATTGAATAACCATATTTCAAAAACTAATTTTGTCCAGCTTAAAATGGCACCGATAATCAATCCTTTAATGGATATAGTTGTTGGAGATAGAGATTGGACTGCAAAAGTTATTCTTGTTGAAAAGGGAATACCACGTGAATCTAAACAAAGTCAAACTAAATTTCAGTTACATTTATTTGCAGATCATGAGGTAGGTTGTAAATTATTATGTTTATCATCTAAATAACCTTTTATAGTTGTAATCTTATCTACATTCATTTAAACCATAATGGTGAGTTGCTTTCTATGTTTCATTCATGATATAAATAGATCCATACATTTTCATTCATTGAATTGACTTTTTCTTTACTCTTGATTCATTGACTTGTTTAGATTTAACTTTTATATATTCATAAATATTATTTAGTCAGCCGCATAATGGTCATACTTCACTAATACATTATTTTCAAAGTATAATTATAATCACAAGAAGGATAATAATAATTAATTATATTACTTATGTGCTGGTTTTTTTTGTAAAGATCACTATATATATATATATCACTATGTTTTTTATTTTAATTACACCTCATGAGAAAAAAAAAAAAGCACAAACAGAGAAAAGAAATATATGCATTGGAGTTTGCATTTATTCATGGCTTTAATTGATTAAAATAAAAACAAAAAAAGGTAGATATGCATTAGATTTAAATGTGTGCATAAACATATACATATATATATATATAT
>QANX01002348.1:106614-158057 GCA_003254975.1 Ochetophila trinervis | reverse complement strand
AAAAAAAAAAAAAGGAGTTTGATCTAATATCTGATTTTGTTTCTATTTTGGATTGAATAAAGAGAAACTTAGAAAGAAAAAAAAATCAAAAGATATATGTCATATTCTTCATGAAATTATTTTATTTTTTATTATTTGTGGACAAAAAACGAAGATATTTATTTAATATATAAGCATCCATAAAGAAACTCATATATTGTTATATGGTAATTCTATAAATACTTTATTTGTAAAATAGGTGGACACCAAAACGATTTTTAATGGGATTTTGTGATTTTATCATTTTTAATATGCTTATGATAGTTATAAAATTATCAATAATGTATGTTTTATAATTGTAGCATTTTTTCAAATTTTGTTTACAAATATTAATTTAAACGATATAGTCTAATGCCATTAATAATTAATTTAGGATATGTTTGCATTTTAAAATTTCATTGTACATATTCTGTTGTTATAGAAGATTTATACAGTGCTTTCTTATATTGCATATTTAATTTATATAGATCAATGCAAATAATTGTCATATATTCTAACGAATTTATATTGTTATAGAGTATATTATTCACCAAAAGAGAAATTTATGTTTGTTAGAAGAAAACAAACAACAATAGTATCTTTTTATTTTTAAGAATAATTACCTAACAATTTATTCATTTTTTATTTCAAGGAAACAAGGTCCAAACTTCTATATTTGGCTCAGATATTAATATATTCCAGGATAAACTCAAAATTGGGAAGACATATTTCATTTCAAAAGCAAATGTCAAACCATGTCATTTTAAAAATTGTCTTGTGTCAAATTCTACCCAATGGATTATCAATTATCGAACTAGGAGTAGTCGGTGGAGAGTCCTTGATTAATGTGAAACATAATTATTCTAAACTTCTTGACTTCATTGATCGTCAAACAGATGTTGGTATGTAAGCTAACTTTAGTATGTAGTTATTTATTAATTTTGTATGTTTCCAACACCTAATATTGTATTACTTATGTTGATTTAAAATTAGATATCATTGGAATGATTATTAATATGGCACCAAGAAAACAAGCTTCTACACGACAAGGAGAGTCAACTATTCAAGAAATTTGCTTGATAACAGAGGAGTAAGAAGCTTTTTACTTATATATCTATAATATATATGTATAAGAAACATGAATATAAAGTGCAAGTAAATGTTATATGTATATTACATAAAGTACATACTTTATTAACTATTATAAAAAATGTTTTTCATCATAGGATGAAAATACTAAATTTGACAATGTGGGATCAATATGTTACAAATGAATGTGCCGAGCTTGCTGCAATTATTAGCAAAAAATCAGTCATTGCTTGTCATCGCATTCAAGTAACTTCCTTTAATGGTATGTAACATAATACTTAGTGATATTCTTATACAAGAAAAAAACAATGCAAAAATTTATTTTCAAAGTTTGCTTTATGTTTTCAATTTATTTTGCTCTAATTTAATCTATCTTTTTATTATATTGTAAATAGGATTTTCTCTCACAAGCAAATTAACAAGTACTTTCATTATTGATCCCCAAAGTCCTGAAGCATCGAAACTATATGCATGGTGCAAATTTACTTTATAAATATATATATATATATATATATTTAATCTAATTACCTTTACAAAATAAACTCTGTCAATGCTTTAATAGTGGAAACAAAAATTACAACTCAAGATGTATAAACTATTTATAGGTACAGTACATATATTATTTAATAAGTTCTAGAGAATGTTTTATACAAGTGTTTTTTTTTAATAACTATCAAAAAAATAAACACATCAAATGTATATTCATATACTATGAACGCATAGAAAGAACTGTAAAGATAAAAATAAGTTTACAATAATCTTCAGTTCTATTTTTTTCTTCACATATTAACTTTATATATGTTTTTTTGAGAAAATTTAATTCTTAAAAAATAACTCAATTAACTTCTCATGAAAATTCCAAGACTCAAAACTATAAAAAAAAATTAATTCAAATTACACCTAAATTTTAATTCAAAAAAACAATAATTTTAAAAATTACGTGCAACACACATTACAAAAACTAGTATATATATATATATATATTTGGTAGTTAAAATCTATAGATCTATATTTGACGAAATAATATTTTCTGTTTATAGGCATAGAATATTAAATATCAATCTTCATTGGTGTATTTATAGAAATTATCTAAACCATATATAATAAAAAATTACTTTGTCGTTGCATAATTTAAGCATCACTAAATCTTAAAGTATGCCAATTATGATATACTATTCTTAACATATTGTCAAAAGATATGATAAATTTGATTTGTTTTCTTCCAATCAAAATGGAAAGAAAAAAATATTTCTTTCTTAAAAAAATGAATGAGCATGACTTAATTTTGATATGGTATTTTTTGTCAATTTTAATATTTTGTTTCATTAGTTTATGTTTAATTCTTCTTCTTTTAATTTTACAATGAATGAGCGTGACTTAATTTTTTATGGTATTTTTTTCTTCAATTTTAATATTTTGTTCTCATTGATTAAATAGAATAGCGTTAATTTTGTGATAGTGATGAATAGGTAGAGAGATAAGATTTAAAATCTCATAATATTTGATAGAGTAGTGTAATGGGTTCATGCATTCAAGGATTTTTTTTATTTTTTTATTTTATACTGCGGAGTCAATTTTCTACTTTTGTTGAATTTAATTTAATTGTAAATATATATATGACCATGGCTGGAAACGTAGTATCTATTTGTAATATATTTCCTCCTAAGCAATCCTGAAATATTAGATGTATGGTTGTCAGGTTGTGGACAACCTCTGGCAATAATGAGCATGGCTAGATTAACATCTTTGAGATGGTTTTGAAAGATGAACATGTAATTATGTTATTTTTTTATTTTCTATTTTAACAATGTATGAGTTTTTTCACTTTTGTCATAATTTCTTATAGGAATGAAGAATTTATGCTTATGTCAAACAATCATTTATGAAGAAGTTTATCAAAATTGTGAAGAAAGGAAAAGTCTAAGATATAAATCAATTTTCTTTTAAGAATAATGGTGGTGGATACAGAACAACTAAACATTCATATAGGATTGATTTCCGGTGGTCTACTTTTGTTTGCGAGAAGAATGAACCAATGAAAATTCAAAAACATGGTTTTAATTTATGTGATTTTGGTTAAATCACTGGAATTGTGGCTGATGACAAATATTTAGTTGGTAAATAATTTTTTAATTCTATTTTAATTTTACATTTTCTTGCTCTCTTTGATATACTGACAACTACATATTTGTTGGGAGATGTAATTGGTAAATATTTTTTTATCACAAGCTTGATGATTTTAATAAAGATGGGAAGCCACATAAGATGATTGTTATAAATTTTGAAGAAATTCATATGTAAACTATGTTAGATAATGTAACATCCCGTTTTGAGAAAAATAATAAAATTCAAGTTTGACCAGTTTGACCTTAAGTGGGCCCCATGGTTGACTTTTTGTACAGTTATGTTTTAGTTTTGACTTTGGTACCGTTGCGTAGAGCTAGTCGATATGAGTTTGTAGACTAGTAGTACGCTTGATTCGGAGTTAAGACCGGGAAGTTATGGTCATTTTAGTGTGAAGGGCAATTTGGTAATTTGGCAGAAACTGATATTTAAGTGTGAGAAAAGACGAAAATGCCCCTGTCTACATCTTTAAATTTTGGCCAGATTTTGGAATTTTCCAGCCACACCCGACGCCTTCCACCCCCTTCACCGCGCCACTTTTGCACGCCGGTAGCCGCCACACCGTGGCCGGACTTGGTCGACCACCACCCCTAGATCGAAGCCAGCAACCTCCTCTTCCTCCCTGTACCGGAGGTTCGCCGTGAAACAACCCAGATTGCCGGAAATTTCAGCGAGACCGAGAGCTCGTGCAACCCGTGCACTGTTGCGACACCACCTTTGGCCGACCATATCTCACTGTTCCGGTGGAGTTAGGGAGCGTGCTTGGTACCTTTGGAAAGCTGGTGCGACGATCTACATTTTGGTACCAAGATTGACCCCGGAGACTGCCGTATCACGTCGGAAAAAGGTCGCGAAGTCTCGGAAAAATCACCCGCGACAGCCACCTTTCCACCTAGATCTACTCCGATCGCCGGCGAGTGGCACGACACAGCCACCACCACGAGGTTCAAACCGCACCGGCGACCAAATCTGCAGCTGGCCGGACTCCGGTGACCACCCCACGCGCCGCCCACACGTCGCCGCCGTCTTCCTCCACGCGCCTCGCCGATCTCGTCCTTTTCCGGCGAGTGGGTGCTCACCACCCATTCCAACGCGTTCCTAGGGTCGTGCGCAAGCTTGCTGTACCTTCAATTTGATCTAATTTCGGTCGGATTCGGAAACGCCCAATTCCAGTTGAGGTCCGATCTTTCGGGATCAATTCCGAACATTGGCGGGGACGAATCTTGAAATTGAAGGTAGATTCTTGTTCCTTGCATCTTCAATTTCGTTTTGGTATAAAGTTTGTTGAAATCGGACTTGAGACGGAATAATTCAAATTTTGGGGATTTTGCCGTTACGGGCATTTTGGTAATTACTGAAATTGAAGGGCAATTTTGGTATTTAGTGTTTTAATTTTGTAGTTGGAGACTTAGAAGACTCCTCTGAGCCTTTGGTTAGATTTTTGGTAATTAAAAAAAAAATTTGTAAATTATTTTTAGGTGTTCGTGCACGTTCGAGGGCTGGACCGGAGATCCAGCAGGAGCACGCATCAGACCAGTGAGTGCATTTATTTTCTAAGTCATTTTGGGATTATATATTATTATGATTTAACTGCATATGATTTGTTTTGATTGAAATTTCTTGCGCTTTTAAATTATGTTTATTAAATATATTATATTCTTATTTAAATTATTGATGATTTAAGACTAAATGTGCATTTGTGTTTTAAATGGTTATCGGTGATTTTGATATTTTGGATATTTTACAATTTTGTGGGAATTGGTGATTTAAAGAAAATTATGGCTTTTGTGGAATTTAAGAATTTTGGGGCAATTTTCTGATATGCGAAATATTTGATTGTTTTCGTAAAATTTTTCAAAAGATAAAATTTTGGAAAATTGTTTAAAAGTAAAAAGATTTGAAAAATTGTTGATATTCGATGATGGAGGATTTTAGAAACGATTTTGAGGAGTACCACACGGTATTGAGATGTTGATTGAGATGTATGGATTATTATGCGCGTTATATGTATTATGCCATCCTCTGCTGTGGACACGTGTCGGGAGAAAGATGATGAGGATCCTGCCATGACGGATTTGGGACGCCGGTTCGTTGTGATGAGTTTACCCCTCTCCCCCCGCCTGTGACGCCATCAGGACGCTGAGGGTCACACGGCACGATACTATGTTGTGGTACTGGTTGGGTTTTATATTTGTTGATTGCTGATTTTAAATTGATGGTTTTGAATTTGTGGGTTGGAGCCATGGTATTTGGTTTTAGATTGGTGTTGGATTTAACAAATGTTCTATTTGCCATTTTAATCAAACATGATTTACGAATAAATTTAATGTTTCTTGTTGAGATTATATTTATGGTTTTAGAGATTGATTCGTGTTTTCAATGATCGTTTTAAATTACGTTTTCGTCCCACAAACTGTTTTAAAATGAGACATGATTTTGGGGATTAAACCAAGGGTTTTGCGAAATGATTTTCAAAACGGGGAACCTTTAAACTGAGTGATGTGAGGTTTGAGTGTAAAGGATTTTAACTGTTGAACTTGTATTTTGTAGTTATCTAGGAGCACTCACTGAGATTTTATATCTCACATTTTGTGTTTTTAACTTCATTCCATAGGTCATAGCTGCAGGTCTTCGTGAGCTACCGTCGGCATCGCATTCGCACTCGACTTCCGCTACTACTTCTTCTTATGTATTAAATCATGTTCTCTTTATTCTGTTTATTGTTGGATTTGTATCATTTATATTTTGTTATCTCATTTTGTGATTTTGTCATTCCCACATTCTTCCTAATCTGTTATGTTATTTATTTCAGTACGGCTAGTTGTTTGTTGCAATGCATATCTTATCAATTTTTTTTGTCCTATTTATTATTTTATTGTTTATTTAACTCCTTTTCGGAGGAGGATTCTGTCGGCTGCCCCGAAGAGTTCTGGTGGAATCTTCCTCAGGCGGGGCCTCTTCGGTTAATCTGGAGGGATTTCCGGGGCGGGTCCTGTCAAATAAACTTATTGTTCCTAATCATTATTTTGACATTATCTCTTATGTTGTATATGTCTTTACTTAATCATTATTTTAACATTATCTGCTATGTTGTGTATGTCTTTATACAACAAGAGAAAACTATCTTGCACTCTATGAGATGATTATATAGAGAAGGTCAGTTCTTATCTTGAATGACATACTAATGATGTCGTTGTTCTCATAATCCAGTGGTGCAAAATTAAAGATTTTGTAGGTTCTATGTATTTTACATACTCTTTTAGTTTTCTACTTAATGGTTGCTTTAGTCTTTGCATAATTTTGCTTCTTTTGGTTTGGCTTTACAAGATTCAAGCGTTTGTAGCCAATCTGAGTTAAATCAGCTTTCACGATTTAAACAAATTTTTGCATTAGTATAACAGTCATAAAGAGTTAATAAATTGACAAAATATTTTCTTTTACTGAACAAAACTTTTTAAGTTTTAACTTTTGTGGGATATATATTTTCTGTTTATAAGCATAAAATACAGAATATAAATCTCCATTGGTGGATTTATAAAAATTATATAAACCATATATAATAAATAAATTACTTCGTCATTGCATAATTTAAGCATCATAAAATCTTAAAATATTTCAAATTATAATTGGTTGGTAATGGATAGTTGACTCAAACATACAGTTATGATATATTATTCTTAACATATTGGTAAAAAATAGGATACATTTGATTTGATTTTCTTACTATCAAAATGGAAAGAAAAAAAAATTATGCATTCCCAGTCCCATACAATCCAATTTTTTGTTGAAGTGTAATTCACACATTAATATAGAGTGGTATAACCAGATACAGGCTGATGTGGAACCCCAAGCTTAAAGAAACTGTAATCCCAACACACAAGATGATATGTAACAAACCTTAGGTAAAATCCCGCCCTATAGCACCTCTAGATAACCAGTGCATCTAGCAACACTAATTAGAAGGCAAGAATGAAATTGAAATTCGCCACAAAGTAAAATACCTTTGATAAGAAGATCAATTCCTAATGCAACAAGTATAAGAAGAATTATCCTCACTTGGAACACACAAGTCTTGTTGAAAACAAGAATATATTCTATTTAATCAATAATCAAAGTTCTTTTTTTACAAGCTACTAACCTCCCTTTTATATAGAGATTAGGGTTAGGTTAATAAACAATCTAGACCATAAAATAATTAGGAAAGTAATCCTAAGGCTTAAAACTAACCCTAAATAAATATAATCCAAAAAATAGCAATAATTACAAAACTGCCATTATAATCTGGAAATAGCAATAATTACGAAACTGCCATTATAATCCAAAAATAGCTAAATTATGAAACTGTCATTAAAAAATGCTTATTTTTAAAATGATGCATTTCGTCTCCGTAACTCCCGAGCATCATTATAACCTTCATCCCTTGCTTGGACATCATGCTTAAATCATCGTTAGGCCTCGAAAAAGTATTCAAATCATTTGGAAACTTGAATAGATATTCATCCATAATTATCTTCACAAATCCAAGCATTCTACATTTGATATTCTTTGCTCGAGACCGCGTCACTGGTACACTTAGTAAGATGTTGTCATCCTCTTTTGCTCCAATGCTAGAATATGGTTCTATGATGCCAGCATCATTCCCTTCCTCTTCAAAATGAATCGTCCTCGAATTTGAATCCATATCGAAAGGAAAAAAATCAGAAACATTGAAAGTAGCGGACTCATTGTACTCACCCTGAAAGGCAATTTTGTATGCGTTGTCCTTGACTCTTTCAAGCACTTGAAACGGTTTATCTCCTCTAGCATCGAACTTTGATTTCCTAAGGTTAGGAAAACATTTCTTCCTTAAATATACCCAAACCCAATCTCCTGTTTGAATAACCTCCATGTGTCATCCCATAAAACTTTTCCAAAAGGACTCAAAAATTCCACATCCCAATCATATTGAATAGTTCAAGGCACTCCACGCAATTTTGATTTCTCATCAAAGTTCTGCAATAAAGAGACAAAAACACTTGGCAACTTGAAGTTAAGGTTAGTTTCACAAAGCAAAACCTCTCGAAACCTCACTAACAATATTGCTTTCTTGCTTAAAAATGCACTATTGACTTCTCTCTCTTTTGCATTAAAATTCTTTTTCTTTTCACTCTTCTCACTTTTCTCTATTGCACTTTCCTCTTTATTTTTCTTACTAATGCAATCACTCACCATTGGGCCTTTATTTATATTATTTTCACTATTGGCCTCTTTACACTCAATTTTTTTATTTGCCTCACTTCCCAAATCCCCATGGAAAACTTTGGATAGTTTCAATTGTTCAAGATACACCTCTTTTGGAGATAAAGGTGCAAATGTGACTTTCTTTCCATTGTGCTCAAAAGAATACATATTCTTAAAACCTTCATGGATAGTTCTCCTATCAGATTGCCACGGTCTACCCAACAAAAGATGCCCTGCTTGCATAGGTACTACATCACACAAAACCTCATCATGATACTTTCCAATAGAAAATGCAACTTTCACTCTCTTATTTACCTTAATTTCCCCACTATCATTCAATCATTGTAACCTATAAGGGTTAGGGTGTTTTTCACAAACTAGTCTTAACTTCTCAACTAAAGTAATACTAGCAACATTAGCACAATTACCACCATCAATGATTAAACTACATGTTTTACCACCCACAAAACATCTAGTGTGAAAAATATTCTCCCTTTGTTCTAGTCATCTTCCTTCACCTTCAAATTTTAGACCCTCCTAATTACTAGGGACTCTCCAACCACGGGATACTCTATATCCTCCTCTTCACTAGAGTCATACTCAAATGGTGGCCTTTCCTCATCGGACTCAGACTCCGACATTACTTCATTACCCCTTATCAACATAGTTTTCCTATTTGGACATTCGGAAGCAATATGCCCAAACCCTTGACATTTAAAACATTTTATTTCCTTATGTTTAGAAGTACTAGAAGTGTTAGGATTATAAGTACCTCTTGTTGGGTTGGCACTCTTATCCTTGAACTTGGATGCATCTCCAATTTTCTCTTTAGTCTCCAAGTTCTTATCTCTCTTTTTATCGTCATACTTGTTCCACTTCGAGTTGGAACCCCACTTCAAATTAGAGCTTGAAAACCCTTTTGATGACCCTTCACTTCTCAATTGCTTTTCCACTTTAATAGTCATGTTGACAATTTCTTCCATCTCTACATATGGATGTAGATCCACCACCTTGGCAATATCTTTATTCATCCCACTTAGAAATCTTGCCATTGTAGCTTCTCTATCCTCTTCAATGTTGGCCCTTATCATAATCATCTCCATCTCTTTGTAATACTCTTCTACTGACCTAGACCCTTGTGTGAGTCTCTGCAACTTTTGATGACGCTCTCTATAAAAATATGATGGTACAAACATCTTCCTCATAATTCTCTTCATCTCATCCCAAGTTGAGACTGGATCTTCTCTATACCTCCTCCTTGATTGTATAAGTTGCTCCCACCAAACTAGAGCATAGTCGATGAACTCCACTGTGACTAGTTTAACATTTTTCTCAGAGTAATTGTGACAATAAAAAATTAACTCTACATTCTTTTCCCATTCCAAGTATGCCTCGGCATCGCTTCTTCCCTTGAATGGTGGAATGTGCATCTTAATGGAACTTACGTTGTCATCCCTTCCTCCTCTTGGCTCCTCTCTCCTAGGTCTTCTCCTTACCGTTTGAACTTCATACTCTTCTTCATCGGAAACATTTACTTCTTGTCTCATGTGTCGTGTTCCCTCCCTTCAAGTATTATTGGACATGGCCATGGTCATCTCCCTCATTTTCTCCATCATCTCATCCATCCTAGATTTCAATGCTTCTTCCATCCTAGAAGTCAATCTCTCTTCCATCCTTCTATACTCACCATCCAAAGATTGTCGTAAGAGTTTTGGATCCGGTGTTGCAATTTGCTCTTCTTCCGAAGTAGAAACTTCATTTCCGTTTCTTTTAGACATTCTTACACACTCCCTTACGTGTTTAACTCAACAATGGTAAACCCTCGTGTTTCACACAAATTTGGCTTTTACTCTCTTTATGCTTACCACTCAAGTCTTGTTTACCAAGTTGCACTTCAGAACCAATTACTTAAACAAAAATATAAAACAAAAATAACAAATTTCAAAATTAAAATCTAACAATAAAAATCAAGTTCAATTCTAGAGCAAAATTGGAACAAAAGAAAAGGACAAAAGAGTAATGAAACAAATAATAATTACTCTATGAAATCAACACAATGAGAATAGGAAACTAAACAGATTTAGAATCAGAGAAAGTATGAAAGTAAGAAACTATGAGAATAGGAAATAAATTAAATTAAGAATAGGAAAGTAAAAAAATAAGAAACTATGAGAATAGGAAACAAATAAATTAGGAAAGTAGGAAATATGGAATAATAAAAATCAGAAATCAATTAGGAATAAGTAACTTTCCTAATATTCAAGCAACCAATCTCAATATTTCAACTTTCAATTTTTTTTTCTATGATTTTTTTTTTTTGTATCTATAATCAGATCCTTCTTTTTTTTTTCTTTTTTTTTGTACTATTTTTTTTTGACGATTTTTATTTTGTACTCTAAAACACCAAGAACAATGAAAAACATGAAAAACTGAAGAACAAAAGAAAAAAAAAGTAGAAAACAACAAGCTAATCAAAGACTCAAAGAAAAGAACAAAGAACAAAATAAATAAGAATTTATCATGGCCTTGCTCTGATACCAAATGATGCGGAACCCCAAGCTTAAAGAAACTATAATCCCAACACACAAGATGATATGGAACAAACCCTAGGTAAAAACCCACCCTATAGCACCTCTAGATAACCAGTGTATCTAGCAACACTAATTAGAATGCAAGAATGAAATTGAAATTAGCCACAAAGTAAAATACTTTTGATAAAAAGATCAATTCCTAATGCAACAAGTAGAAGAAGAACTATCCTCACTTGGAACACACAAGTCTTGTTGAAAACAATAATAGATTCTATTTAATTAATAATCAAAGTTCTTTTTTTTACAAGCTAGTAACCTTCCCTTTATATAGAGATTAGGGTTAGGTTAAAAAACAATCTAGACCATAAAATAATTAGGAAAGTAAGCTTAAGGCTTAAAACTAACCCTAAATAAATATAATCCGAAAATAGCAATAATTACAAAACTGCCATTATGATATGAAAATAGCAATAATTACGAAACTGCCATTATAATCCAAAAATTGCTAAATTACGAAACTGCCATTAAAAAAATGCTTACTTTTAAAATGATGCATTTCGTCTCCGCAACTCCCGAGCATCATTATCACCTTCATCTCTTGCTTGGACATCATGCTTAAATCATCGTTAGGCCTCAGAAAAGTATTCAAATCATTTGGAAACTTGAATAGATATTCATCCATAATTATCTTCACAAATCCAATCATTCTACATTTGATATTCTTTGCTCGAGAACGCGTCACTGGTACACTTAGTAAGATGTTGTCATCCTCTTTTGCTCAAATGCTAGAGTATGGCTCTATGATGCCCGCATCACAGGCTATCAAGTATCTGTTCAAATACATTAATAAAGGACATAACATGGTCATTGCCACATTTTATAACCAAGATAATGATAAAGTTTATGATGAGATCCAAATGTACTATGGCAGCATGTATGTATCTGCTTGTGAAGATTTTATGGCTTGTCCCACCCTTACCCATTGGGGAATAAAAAATCAAAAAAGTTCTACTAATTTTCAAATAAAATAATTTTTTCTTTTGGTATCAATAAATCAAATAGAATTGTTAGTTTTTTTTATGAATAAAATAAAATAGAATGGCTAATTTTTTTTGGTAAATAAAATCGTTATTTTTATGGAATAAAATCAAATAGAATAGTTGTAATATTTAAGTAGAAACATAATACTATGACACTTCTCAATTTTATAACTTAGATAATAAATAGGTTTTTGATTAAATCTTAATGAATTTTAAATGTAGGTATGTATCAGCTTATGAGGCTATTTGGAAAATTTTTAGTTTTCAAATAAATCACAGAGAACCATATGTAAAAAGATTATCATTTCACCTCCCTAATGATCAATTAGTACTCTTCGATGATGATAATTCATTAGATTCTATAGTTAACACTCAAGCTAGCAAGAACACTATGTTTATGGCCTGAATGGAGACTAACAAGGAATATCTTGAAGCAAAACAGTTGACTTATGCCGAGTTCCTACTAAATTTGTTCAGAAACCACAATAGAGAAAATGGTCTCCAAGGCATAGGGAATTTTCCATTGGCATAATTTTGTATGTTCCTCCTAGTAATGGTGAGAAATATTACTGCAGGATTCTATTGAACAGTGCAAAAGATTGTACCTCCTATGAAGATATCTACAAAGTTAATAGAATACAACATACTTCAGCAAAAGATGTCTGTTATGCCCTTAGTCTACTTGATGATGATAAAGAATATGTAGATACTATAGTTGAAACAAGTTAGTGGGGCTTTGGACACTTTTTTAGAAAAATGTTTGTTTCTCTGTTATTCTTCAACATAATTAGTAGACTATTATATGCATGGGAAAAAACACGATTGCTTCTTAGTGAAGATATGTTGTATCTTTAAAGCAGATCGTGAGAATTCTATAAATTTTTCTCTAAATTTGGATTAAAAAAAATTTTATTTGTTTTAAAACTAATATTATTGTTTGTTTGTAGAATTAGTGCTCTCTGATGAACAATTGAAAGAGCTTGGATTATGTGAAATATAAAAATTGCTTATAAGAAATAATAAAAGTTTGAAAGATTATCTTCCCTTGCTTATTTTGTCAGATGATATGTTTGGAGCATCTAACAAACTAATTCAAGATGAGCTTAGCTATGACAAAATTGTCATTGATAAAGAACATAAAACTTTCATTTCTTCTTTGAATTGTGCTCAGAAGCGGTTTATGACACAATCACCGATATAGTTTTAAAGTTAAAAGAGGATTATTTTTTTGTGTATGGATATGGAAGCACTGGGAAGATATTCAGTTGGAGAACCCTATCTTCTTTTTTTAGATCCTAACGTAAGATTATCTTCACTATTGCTTCAAATGATATAGCTACATTGTTGATGCCCAGCGGTAGAACTGCTCATTCTAGATTTCAGATCTTTTTTATTGTCAACAAGGATTTTACGTGCAACATTAAAGAAGTTAGTTCATTGGCTGAGTTAATCATAAAGACAAAGCTAATTATTTGGGATGAAGCTCCCATGACTCAAAATTATTGGTTTAAGGCTCTGGATAAGACAATGAGAGATATTCTGAGGTTCAGTAATCCAAACAATTATGAACACCCTTGTAGAGGAAAAGTAATGGTTTTAGGAGGTGACTTCAGGTATATTTTGTCAGTTATCTCGAGAGCAGGTCAACAAAAAATAGTATATGTCACTATCAATTCTTCATATTTGTGGTCTTCTTGTAAGGTGCTTAAGTTGTTTGAAAACATGAGATTGATGTCAGATTTGTCAGAATCTTTATCAAATGAAATAAAATTGTTCTCATAATGAATACTTAAATTTGATGAAGGAAATGTTGGTCAACCCAATGATGGTGAAGGTTTGGTAGAAATACCAAATGATATCCTTTTAAAGGAATGTGGTGATCCAATTCAAGCTATTATCAATAGCACATATCCTTTTTTATTTGAACATCTCTAGCATCCCACCTATTTGCGTGACAGGGCAATACTTGTCCCAACACAAAATTATTGATTTAGTTAATGATTGTATTCTTTCTAATATGTCTGGTGATGAACAATCATATTTAAGTTTTGAAAATATATGTAAATTCGAATAGAATTCACTTAGCAATGAAGATTTACATACTCTAGAGTTCTTGAACAACATTAACTATTTGGGCCTTCCAAATAATGTTCTCAAGCTAAAAATTGGAACTCCTGCTAGACTAGTCTTCAGGACTATGTAATAGAATAAGACTAATTGTCACTCAGTTAAACACTCATGTTATAGAAGGAAATGTTATTATTGGATCAAATGTGGGTTAGAAAGTATTAATTCCATGAATGACATTGATTAGAAATTATTCATTCCACCTATGACGTTGACTCTTTCAAATTCAAAACTACTATTTAATTTCAAAGGAAGCAATTTTCATATTCTATTTAGTTTAGTATGATGATAAACAAAAGTCAATGACAGATTTTAACAAATGTTGGACTTTCCTTTAAAGCCTTGTTTTTAGCCATGGTCAATTATATGTGTAATATAATAAGACTAATTGTTCTCAGCTTAACACTCATGTTATAGAAGGAAATGTTATCACTGGATCAAATGTGAGTTACAAAGTATTCATTCCACTCATGACGTTGACTCTTTCATATTCAAAACTACCATTTAATTTCAAAGGAAGAAATTTTCATATTCTATTTGTTTTACTATGATGACAAACAAAAGTCAAGGACATATTTTAACAAATGTTGGACTTTCCTTTAAAGCTTTGTTTTTAGCCATGGTCAATTATATGTGGTAATGTCTAGAGTGAGAGACAAAAAAAGATTGAAGACATTAATCCTAAATAGAGATAGACAACGGTGTAACTCAACGGATAATGTGGTCTTTAAAGAGGTTTTCCGAAAACTTTCATAGATACTTATAAATTTCATTCATACGTTAAAAAATCATTTTTTTATATACAATCTCATCTTCTAAAACATAATTTTTTTTTTGCACTTAATAGTTATTGTTTTATATTTTTATTGTTGCATCTGTTGTTCAGTATAATATTCAAAATCACTAATCTATTTCTCTTCAAGTAGAATGATATACGTAAGTTGTTCCACATGAAATAAATCAGTAAGTTTGAAAAGAATTATTTTATTGTTTTAACTACTTTCTATTTAATAATATTTTTTATTTATAATGCTGAAACATAATAAAAATACAACTTGATAATGTTATTGGTGCAAGTTTAATTTTGAAAATATACATATTTTTTTAGAAAACATGGTTGAAAGTTTTTCATATATTACATTTAAAAAAATTAATTGGAAGTTAATCTCTTTTTAATTTCTATCAAAATTTCATATTAATTATTATAATTTTAAAAATTTAATAATTTTTTTAATAATTATGTTTTTCGTGCGCTATGATATAGTAATACAAATAATAAAAATTCCAAAAAAAAAAAAAATACATGATAATAAAAAAAAAAGGAAAAAAAAAAGCACGCGGCTCAACGAGCGTGAGGCTGCGTAAGTTGATGGTAGAGTCTGACTTTCACTGGAGCTGTGTCTTCCTCAATGAGGCGCCCTACTCATCCACTCCCATACGTCCTCGTTGTTGGAGCCACCGACGCCTCCATCGCCTCCACCAGTACCGCCGTCATGTCTTCTCGCTCTACTGTATCCAATTTCTCTCTCTCACTTTATGTAACATTATATGTAATATGCATATATATGTAGTTTCTATATACACAAATCACTATTATTTTCCATTGAAAGCCTGGCTTTGAATTCGGCAATCTTTCTGTTCCAGCACTGCGGTGGTCGGAACCAGCCGTGGCGAAGCTTCTCCCACCGGCCGTACAACGGCGGGAGAGGGAACTACGTCACCGGAGACTCGCATTTCCAGTCCGTTCGGGAGACTAACCTGGGCTATCGACATGGTGAGAGCGGAGGTTTTGCCAACCGTGGAGGTTTTCAGCCTCGATCTTACGGTCCAAGGCCGTCTCGACCGCCTCAACATATTCAAAACCAGCCGTTTCGGCCGTCGATGGCGAATATTCCGAACCAACACTTTCGTCGTTCTCCGCCGTTCGTTCAGAATCAAGCTCGGCGGCCGCCTCCGCAGTTGCGGCCCCGGCCTCCAGATTATCGGAATTGGGAGTATGCTAAAACGGCACGACCCCCTGCTTCTGGTACTGTCGTTTTCCCAAGTGTTTGGTGGGTACTTGTGCTAGTTCGATTTTTGTTTTTTGTTTTTTTTTTTGTTTATGGTTGTGTTTGCGTTTCATACAGAGCGGTTTACAGTTCTGTCGTATAATATACTGGCGGATTACCTGGCAACTAACCATAGAAGTAAACTTTACTTTCATATACCTCGTTATATGATGGACTGGGAAAGGAGAAAGAAAAACATATTTTTCGAGCTGGGATTGTGGTCAGCTGACATAATGTGCTTTCAGGTGTCCCCTGCTTTCTGCACCTCAAATGGTTGCAATTTTTTCATACAAATGCTTTTTATCATTTATATATTTAATCTCCAAGGACCTACACTTGTTTGAAGGTCTAATCTTTAAGATTATAATTGGTTACCCGAAAGGTAAATTTTTTAAGATTTGATATCCATTAGTCAAAATCTGTTACATGAACTCCTGAACTAGAGTATTATGCTTAAACGTCGTATGCAAGTTAATAAGATGAGTGATTGTTATCTGCGTTGCTTGAACTAGGCAAAAAGATTTGGAATTGTCTTGGACTGTTACAAGAACTTCTTAAACTGGAGTTTTATGCTTAAACTTTGTATGCAAGTTAATTGGGTGAGTAATTGTTATATGTGGTTGCTCGAACTCGGAAAAAATGGTGAAGTATCCGTGTCGTGTGGGCACGACATGGACACAGAAACATGACATAGATACGGGTATGGGATACGCATAGAATGCGTGAATTTGCAGTAGGACAGGGGCTACTTCATATGGCTTGGCTAAGAAAAGAATTAAAGCTACATATTGGGACTTGCTAGAAGGATAATTATTTTATTTTTGGGAAACTAAAAATTTAGGTTTATTAGAAGTCTTCTTCTCCTTATTAAAAGTTTAGGTTTACTATAACTTATCTTTTTATTTAAAAATTTGAGTTTTAAATTTACTGTAAATTAAAGTTTATTAATGTTTTAGATTTTTAGAGGTATGCCTATACCAGTATCCAAAATTTGGATCCTTATGAGCCGTATACCCTTATCCTAAATTTTGTGAATAAAAGGATTGGACTGCTAGACATATATCTGTATTTGGCCCCTGTACCCGAGCCCAAAGCAACATAGGTGGTTATTGTCTGTGCACGCATTATGTGATTTGACTTCAGCTTTTGGCTAGAAGTTGGGATTTTATTTTGACATTTGGCAAATTAGGGGATGGGGGATTTCTTAAATCCAAACTTGTTCAAACCCATATTTAGTGGTATTAGCATGTGGTTATTTCCATATGGGCTATCTTGCGGTACTTGATCTTTTGTACATTGAGTTTTGTTAAGACCTAAAAGTACTATTGGTACTGGTAACTTTATATGCTAGTTGGACCCACTTTTATCAACTTGAAGCTTTTGAAATCAATGTAAACTTAATGAGATTGATATGTTACCAACATTTTTGTTTTATGGCCATTTATATGTTTTGGTGTTGCAGCTCTTTTGTTCCTTTACATTTTCTTCCCAGAAGTTCTTGCTTAATGATCTGTATGATTGTTTATTTATTGGTAGTAGTGTGTCTGAAATAACTGGTTTCACATTTTTCTCTTTTTGTTTCTCAGAATTTGTGATGGCTTACTTTCCTTTTCAGGAGGTTGATAGATTTAACGACTTAGAGGAAGAGTTCAAGCATCGCGGATACAATGGCGTTTGGATGGTATGGTAATAAATGTTATCATTGATACTTTAAAAGTAGAGGCTTTTACCATGGCCCTTGGATTCTCTAAATTGGGCTAGACTAATCTCTTAAAAGCAAATCCAAGGTCATGATAGTAGTCTTTATTTTAAAAGTTGTGGTCGTCATCACATGAGACACTGCATATATATATATATATATATTTTCCTTAAGGATTGGCCTCCATAACAGACAGCCAGACATAATCAGGAATATTAGTTTATACTTATTAAATAGATCTATTTTTTATTGTAAGATATCTGCAATTCATCTTTGCTACATCATAATTAAAGCTGATAAAATATCAAATCAATGATAAAAATATTCATGGTTTCTCTGCAATGTGAGTTTAAGGAGATTTGTTACCAGATGACTATATCCAGCATTTGCATGTCTTATTTTTAAGAAATGAATACCATTATTAACTAATATCACTTGAGAATTGATTCACAACAAAGGTACAAATATAAAGAGAGGTAGTTGTAAGTAAAGCGGGCTTTTAGCAAATGCATAACATTAAAAATTTGTTCTTAGACAAAAAAGAACTAGTGAATTGGAAATCAATTTGATATCTATTATTTACTTAAAAATATCAATTTCTTTGCGTCAGGTTGTTATATTACGTATCAACTATGTTGATAGAATATCCTGGATGAAGTACTGTGTTTGAAGTCTTTTGACATTAAAATGCTAAGTCAAGCTGGAACCAAATGTGTATTTTTGTTGGATTTGGTATAATTATAAACTTTCAGCTGGAATTCCTCTTTTCAATTCGTAGCAAGGCTACCTGAAAATGCCATATGTTGATCATGATGTCCTCTATAATTTTCCAGATTTATCATAAAGTTATTTTAGTGGCCAGTTTATTATAGGGCAACAATATCAATATATCTTTCTGATTTCAAAAAGGTAAAAATAAGTTGTGCTGTTATCAATAAGTCTAACAATATTTTTATTTTGGCTATTTTAGATGCGGACTGGCAATGCAATTGATGGCTGTGCAATATTTTGGCGTACATCAAGGTAATATAGACATGCCCAATAAGTACATGTTCTCGAGTTTTGAACATTAATGAGTTTGGCTTACTGTCTACTTGTAAATGGACAGGTTGATTTACTTTCCTAGTTACAATTTATGTTATTTTTCCAGCACAAGCTAATTTGAAAATGAAGCTAGGCTCTTTAGTTCTTTGTTGCATCACTAGGTTTTTCATCATTCACATCAAGCAACTGCCATATAGTGGCATATATTAGGGTATACTGAAATAATTCAATGTCTCAATGATATTGTTCTCTTGAATTGGCCTGACAGTCTGAGTACCCTACCTATAGCAATTGTGATTTTCTAAAATAATTTTTGACTTAATTTATGTTTACTTCACAATAGATTCAAATTACTCCACGAGGAATCTATCGAGTTCTATAAGCTTGGTCTACGGGATAATGTTGCTCAGATATGTGTACTAGAGGTACATAAGATTTTCATGCTCCGAAATAATTACTGACTGTTCTTGTTTTAATTTGAAAATTTTCATCTACTTTTACTTTTCTTAAAATGGTTTTTGCACTAATTGCATAGTTATTTTCTTCTTGGACAGATGATGAGTCGAAATTCTTCTGAAAATACTGCAGCTCTACAGGGGAAGTAAGTTGTTTTCAGATGACTTAATTTGTGTTCAATGTTGTAACCTTGTTTTGTAGTTATTTTAAATCATATAAATAAAATTAATCGACATTTGAAGTAAACTTTGCTTATTAAAATAGTTAAAGAAACATGGGTGGAGGGGATTAGAGCTTTGAACCAATCTCAATGGTGCTTGCTTGCAATATTTAGCTTTTGTGTTTTTTATTTTATGGAGATCAATTGCGATTCAACTTTCCTGTACGAGACATCTTTCAACATAAAAATAAAAAGTTTACAATTTTTTATAGTAAAATTTAATTTTGTTTTTGCTAGGAAAATTGTTATTTTTTCCTTTGGAGGAGCATCTAAATTGAGTTGATGATGTTGTTACTAGGTGCTCGAGCTAGTTTTAATGGTCAAACCTTGATGACCTAAATTTATTTGAGTGGAAACTGTTATAAGTGGTCAGAAAAAAATAGTAGTTTCTAATTATATCTCTTAATATTTGCCATTATAAATAATAATTATTATTTTGACTTTTTTCCCCTTAGTGGATGGAGCTGGAGAATGTCACTTCTTAAGTTCTGGTCCTTTGCTGATACTGGCTTGTATTGTTAGGAATGCCTTCTCAAGATAGAGATGCCTTTCATTCTCTCTTTACATATTTGTGATGCCAAGCTCATTTTCAAAGAGGTTTAAAAATTTAAGTTCTAACTTCTAATAGAAATTTTGTCTTGAGCCTCCATCTATAGACTTTGAATTCTTGATGGATTTTAACGTTGATTGGAAGCTTGTCAATAATGTTTTTAAATGGATTGCTGGATGTCAATATGATTATGCTTTTGATTGTTCTTTACCATCTTACTAGAACCAAGGCATGAAAGAAAAGGAAAGAAGAAATGAGTTTTGTTGACTAGAAGGGTGATAGGAATAGGTGCACTATACAAGAGAAATCTTGTAGTTGATTTGGCGACATTTAAATCTGCCAAGGAAAAATGAATGGTTAATGCTTCTGAATAATAAGTTAAATATATAAACCATTGAACTAAAAGTGAAGTTGTTCAATTACATGGGGTGCTCTAATTTTCCCCTATAATATGAAAGAAAGTCAACAGAACTTTTATTATTTTCCTAAAAATGGTTGACTCTTAGGTTGCACATGATAATAAATTATTTAAGATTTTGCACCTTTTTCATTTCTGATTTGATGTTTAATGGGTGTTTTCTGCTCTTTTCTTTACATATTAAATTTTATTTTTGTCCTAATAATTGATGAGCCTTCATTTTGCTCAAGTAAAGGAAATTATGTTTCTTCATCTGCAGCTCAACAGATTCCAATAAAGTCGTCATTTGTAACATTCATGTCCTTTACAATCCTAAAAGAGGAGAAATTAAGCTTGGCCAGGTAACTGCTACTTTAGAATGTGGTATATGGCTTTTTCTTTAACACTTTCTCTTGCCAAGTAATTTGTTTGCTGTTGCATCACTTTATTGTAATTCGAAGTTGACTCGTGTGGCTAGAGTAGCATTAGATTATGAGAAATGTTATTTCTTTCCTCCCTGAAGCAACAGAAGTTTAGGTTACAAGTTATTGAAGTTAATGACTTGATGTTTATAATTTATATGCATAATTAGGTTAACTTCCTAATATTTAACTTTTTAGGACTGATGGTAACTTTAATACGATAACATAGCTGTAGGTCTGTTTTTGAGAACTTTGCTTCCATAACTCAAAAGTAGTTTCTTGTTCTATCTGTTGGGCCTCCGTTCTCAATCTACATGTGGAAACCAAATGTAAGGTCCAAACAAGATTTACACCCTTATACAATAAGGCGCACACATGTAGGGGAAGTGTTAGAGTTGATATTCCATTCTCAGTCCACCTCATATAAGCTTGGGATTTTAGGAAAAATAGTGCTTTGACGTGGTATTATCTAATCCCATTTTTGTTAGCATCTCCAATGGGGATACTAAAAAGGCTATCACTACTAAAATATCTTCAATGGAGGATACTATATTTCAGGATCTCCATTCTTGAAGCCAAATATAACACCGTAAATGGCACTGGCAAATTTCGAAAACTGTGCTGCCCAACAGTAAATTGGTGAAGGAATGAAAATTTGACATTGGCATTTTAGCATTTCCCTATGCATGCTATGCTAAATTTTGGCATTAGCTTTTTAGCATTTGTGTAGGAGCTCAAAATCAATTCTAAAAGAAAGAGTAGTATTGCCGTTTTAGCACTTCCCATTGGAGATACTCGTAATTCGTTGTGTTGCATGTGTAAGCCCACTTCCTCTTCTATAATTGAACAAGCATACACATGTGACACAGTATTAAAGTGTGTGAGTTCAATATATTGGATATACTTCCTAACAACTTAAGATTTTTATGGTAGCATAACCTATGTTGTTTCTTTTAGTTGCATTTTGATAACATTATGATTATGTGTATTTGTGGTTTGATTTTTATCAAACTGACAGTAAATTTGATGCTGCTACTGTTTTACTGTACTATCATAAGGAATTTGGTAGTTTGCTTTCTTGTATGTTGATTATTTGCTGTATTTATTTATATCTAACAACCAAACTGCTTCTTGATTGCTGTAACTCTTTGCTCATGTGTTTTGATTTAACCTTTGTAAAACCATCATTAAGAATGCACATTACCACCAATTTGATAATCACCTTCCACTTTCCATGTTAATTTGTCACCCTACAATATATTTCTCAGAAGTATGGGTATTATCCATATCCATGACTAGATTGACAGTTCTTCAGTAGTTCCTCAAATGCATGGAGAAGCAAATTTCATGGGAAGCTATATGCTTTTCTAATGAGAACTCATAGACTACACTTTTATCTGTATTTCATTACTATTTCTAGTATTCATATTGTATTTTGTCGGCATCATTATATGTAAGGTGTATATTTTTTCATAGTGGTTTAGCTAGTGAATGCATGGAAGAAAGCATCTATGCTCCTTCAACTGATTCCTTCTTGGAATTGTTGTATGTGATATGCTACATCTCCATTAAGGATTAAAGTGTTGGGACCACATATAACCACAGATTTACTGCAGTATATATCTTTGTTCTTCACTCTATATTCAGTGTTAAATCACTTCTATTTTATTTTATTGGATAAATATAACCTAATGGGTGTAGAGCCTATCTAAACTTGTGCTGCTGCAATGCTAAACTTTTCCTTCAGGTACTACTTGTAAATCAATATTTTTGTGTATATCTTCCGAAACAGGTCAGGGTGCTCCTGGATAGGGCTCATGCTGTTTCAAAACTCTGGAATGATGCTCCAATTGTACTTTGTGGGGATTTCAATTGTATCCCAAAGGTTTCCACTGTTTTCACGCCTTGAGCTTTTTTATCTGGAATGAGTTGTTTTGATATCAAAACTGGCCTCTTTTAGTCTAATTCTAGTTGTTCTCCATTGATAAGATTTTGTTTTACTTTGTTTTCAGAGTCCGTTGTACAATTTTATCTTGCAACAGAAGGTAATGTTATCGGAACCTCCACATTTGATGGTTAAGGAGCCTGTTAATCACAAATGACATTTTAATTATATTTTGCAGTTAGATTTGTCTGGATTGGATAGAGATAAGTTATCAGGACAAGCTTATGCTGAGATTCATGTACAAAGAACACATAACTCTATTCCCGGGTAGGGTTTGTACAGTAGTTACTAAGATATTAATCTAGTAACCTCTGCTGGATTTTGGGCACAGCCATTGAACATTGAAGTGATAGGTGGTTAAAATATGCAGGCATGCTAATAATTTAGTTCAAGCCCTGTCAGACGTGCAAGGGAAGGAAGTTGATGTCAAGCTGAGCAATTCTTCCCTAAACATACAGAAGCCAAATAGTTCAGATAGCAGTGTGGAGAATCTTCCCTCAGTTAACAATTTCTCGCAGCCCCAATCTTCTGACAGTCCTAATCTAATTGATAATCCATGCACCAATGTAAAACATGAAAAGGCTGATGGTGCACAAGATGAAGTGAAAGAAGAAAATCAGCAAAATGTTGTGGATTGCTCTAAGGATGGAGGGGAATCAGCTTTTTCTGTTCCAGTTGATGTTCTTAAGGAAAACATAAGTACGTCTTGCGGTGAAGGTGGCCTTTCTGTCCATCATTTCGATGATGAGATTCATGCATCTTCTCCAACAGTATCTTCCCATCCTGAAGTAGCAAACTCTAACATGGCTGACATGGGGTGCAAAGAAAAAGTGGATCCTACCTCTGGTTTAGATCCTGCATTATTAAGTAGACATTTTGATTCAAATGACAACTTAGAAGAAGAAAGCTATCATGGCAATCCTATGCTCACCTTACATGAGGACAACCATTCTACCCAGGCCAGGATTGACTCAGAGTCCCTGGATCCTTTGACTGCTCAAATTCCTTCATCGGATTCATCTCGTGAAGCTTGTTTGTCTGATGATGTTGGGGTTTGTTTACAGCACTCGGGAAATATTTCCTCTCTGCCAATTTCTAGTAACGTCGAGGTTAGCTCCTCTGGTCCATGCAAGGACAAAACCTCACTTGCATGTACTAGCATTGAGGCACAGGAAAAACTTGAGAATTTACGTCTCCATGAACTAGATGAAGCCATGACAGGAGGAAATACAGCTGAAGATGATACCACGTTTTTATCTGCATTACACAACACCGAAGATGCGTTTCCTTCTGACAATGGTCAATTAATTAGATCAGATCTCACAGAACCAGATAGGTCCAATGGGATTGATGACAATTTGTCTCTTCACCTGGACTTGGAGACTTCTGATGTAGGAGAAAATATTTATGACCCATCATTGTGGACTCCAATGGAAATACAAACTGCAACAGGCAAGGCAGACTGCAGTTCAGTGGAACACCCTCTAAAGCTTAGAAGCACATACACCGAAGTGGAGGTAGAGCATATAATTCTATGTTTCCTTTTCTACTATAACTCTTCTCCCTGGGATTTGCAGTTTTGAGGTGCATAACTATCTCAGAGTGTTTGAAAATCTTCCGATCTTCAATATCATTTGTTTGTTTACAAACTTTACATATAGAAATCTAAAATAGAAAGATTTTAGGTTATCATTGCTGTATCTTTGCAGGATTCATTGGAAACTAGAGGCTTGAGTGGAGAGCCCCTTGTCACCAGCTACAATAGGTGTTTCTTGGGAACAGTTGATTACATTTGGTAAAATACCCAGTGATTCAATTTTTTATGAGCTTAAAATAAAGGGAATGCAAGTCGTTAGAGAACTTTGAAAATTACTGTTGTTGACATAATGTTCCTTATTCTTAGTTTTGTGATGAGTATGAATTGATTGAAACATAGTATTACTTTCTAATAATATCCAGGCGTTCTGAAGGACTTCAGACTGTCAGGGTACTTGCTCCAATACCAAAACATGTTGTGCAGATGACTCCAGGATTCCCAACAAAGGTATACTGGGTGGTCTTTTAAGATGATTCGTTTTGGGGGCTGTAGGAACTACAAAGTTAAATGAAATAAATATATATAATGTGAGTCATCAATAGGATTGATTTTTATCAATATGATTCTCAAATTAAAACTCCTGTTCTGATAATAGTTCAGTCCCAGTGTTTATGATTAATCAAGAAGTTGTGTTGCATGAAGTCTTCTTATTGGATCCAAGTTAAATATTAATGAAATAAATTATTCATAGTGTTGAGTTATTATAATAGGATTGATTTTTATTGTTATGATTTTCAAAACAAAATTCCCATTCTAATAATAGTTAAGTCGCAATGTTTATAATTAATCAAGCAGTTGTGTTGCATGAAGTCTTCATATTGGATCCTCCCTTCTTTGTTTGGTTTCCTATCCCACACTAGCTAATGATCTTTTAAATGAATATTATAAGTGAATAGGTTGTCAATCCCCATCATACTTCAGGTGAATAATTTTGTATATAGTTCTTTGGTTTACATTGTTGACTTTTATTTTTTTATTTTTATCTTTTTCAGAAATAATTTTTTTTTTATTTTTTATCTTTTTCAGAAATGGGGTAGTGACCATATTGCCTTGGCTTCTGAGTTGGCATTCGTTAGAGATGTAACCAATGACAGCACAGAGTTACAGTAAAAATATTGGGAACGGTGTACGGAGGTAGAACCGATTGTTGTAGGTTTTGGAGTTCATAGTTCTTATCCCCACAAATGGGGACATTTCTCAAGTGAACCCCCTTGTTTGAGGGGGTTCATGGAAACCCCTCAAAAAAAATTATTAAAAGTTACTTGGTATGGAAAAAAATTACTTGATATGCAAAAAATTACTTGATATGGAAAAATTACATGATATGGAAAAAATTACCTGATATGCAAACAATTACTTGATATGAAGAAATTACATGATATGGAAAAAATTACCTGATATGCAAAAAATTACTTGATATGGAGGGGTTTCATGCATGAACCCCCTGTTGAATTTTCAGGGGGTTCACCCAAGTGGGATCCCACAAATGGAGGTTAGTCTTAGTAGTTTTTTACTCTTTCTACTGTACATATCTTGTTACAATTCTCATGGCCATTGTTTAAGAATCAAAATTTTGTTTTAACTAGGGAGAAATTTTATACTGGCTTTAGTTGGTTTGTTTGTTTGTTAAATTTTTTATTTTTTATTTTGGATCAAATATTGGCTTCAATTATACCATGCAAATTAAATGGGAAAGTTTTGTTTCTCTATCTTTGAACCCAGCTCTTTTTTTCTTTTTCTTTTGCAATAAACTGATAAGAGTAATTTTAGAATAGAACAAGAGAAGAGGAAGCAAAAAGACAGAAGTTGGAATAGTAGTCTTATTTTCTGCATGCCGTTATTCCAACAATAAGCTATCTTAAATAGTCTTACTAATAACAAATTAAGCTCAAAATATGGCTTCTAATAACCACTCCACCGAGTGGACCTAGTGGACATATTTAAATAACAAACATAATAAATAGAAGCATAACAAAATAACAAGCAATAGCACCACAACTAAAACAACATGGACGTGGTCAACAGCTTTAATAGCCAGTGTGCATGGCCATACAAGAGTGTATGTAATAGTCCCTCCTCCTTAAGCAGCCTTGTCCTCCTGAATGCTGGATATGATCAACTCAACCTCCAAGCAATTTTCCAGGTAGCATATTCAATTGGTTGCCCTTGCCATTTTAATGAGGACCTCTGACTTTGGCCGATAATTGCCTTTTTGCACTATCCGACGATCCAAAACTACTTTTGGCTCTCGAAGTTTTGGAACATAGCTATTATCAACTTGTGGTAACGGGCTGGAAACTTGTGTGTTAGGATCTAGATGTTTGCAAAGCAAACTGACGTAAAAAAACGTGGTGAATGTGGGAGCTCGCTGGGAGTGCAAGGCGATATGCCACTGGACCTAACTTTTCAATAATGGTAATGGTCCAAAAAATCTTGGTGTCAACTTCTCTGAACTCCTCAAGGCTACTGACTATTGGCGGTATGGCTGGAATTTTACATATACCTAGTCTCCTACTTCAAATGAGACATCTCGGCAATGCCGATTAACCAAATTTTGCATCCGATTTTGGGCATTCAATAAATTGGAATGTAGGACTTTGAGGATTTCATCCCGATCATAGGGGTAAAAATCTACAGCTTCCACCCGAGCCGTATCGAGGACATATGACAGAAGAATGGGAGGGAGAACATCATAAAATGCCTCAAATGGCGTCAATTGTGTCGAAGTTTGGACTGAAGTATTATGATTGTATTCTGCCCAAGGAACCCATTGAATCCACTTGTGAGGACGATCCTTTGCAAAACAATGTAGATATTGTTCCAAGATATGATTGACAACATTGGTTCGTCTGTCAGTCTGCTAGTGATAACTGGAACTCATCTGTAAAGTGGTTCCTTGTAGCTGGAACAAGGAGCGCCAGAAAGAACTAATGAATGCCTGATCACGGTCACTAACGATTGAAGAAGGCACTCCATGTACTCCTACCACGTTAGCCACAAAAGCCTTGGTGACGGTGTGAGCAATGAAAGGGTTTTTCAACGGTATAAAATGAGCGTATTTGGACAGTCGATCAACTACCACCATAGTCACAGTGTACCCGCCAGATGAGGGAAGTCCTTCAATAAAATCCATGGACATATCGGTCCACAGCCAGTCAGGAATCGATAATGGTTAGAGAAAACCTGCCGATTTCATAGTATTTGACTTGTACTGTTAACATGTTTCACATTGGCGAATGAAATCTTTCACTGTTTTCCTCATATTTGGCCAACAAAGATATCCAAAGTGGCCACCTATTGGAGTAGAATGATTTTCTTTCATTAAGAAGGAAATGAGAGGAGATTGTGAAGATAGAAAAATGTTACCTTGCTTAAACCACACCTCGTCTCTCAGCGTATATAATGGTTTATGGGCTAAGTCATAATAGAACGAATCCTATTGGACCTCAGCTTGCAGTGTGGACCACCAATCGGCTTGGGGAATAGAAATGGATAGAAATTGAAACTTTACCTTTCTTGACAATGAGTCAGCAGCCTGATTCTCAGTGCATTTCTTATATTCAATCACATAATCATACCCCATTATTTTTGGCAACCATCAAGTTTGAGTAGGGGTGGTAATCCGTTGCTCTAGGAGAAACTTGAGACTTTTATGTTCAGTCTTGACTATAAAAGGTCTTTCGAGAAGATATGGGTGCCATTTTCTGATTGCTTTGACAATTGCTAACATCTCATTCTCATAAGTTGACAAATTGAATGCCGTGCCTTTGAGAGCTTCACTATAATAAGCGATGGGTCTTCCATTTTGAGTGAGTACTGCTCCTAGATTGGTTCCACTAGCATTACATTCAAGGACAAAAGGCTTAGAGAAATTAGGAAGACTTAATACAAGAGGAGAAGTGAGAACCTCTTTGACTTTATGGAAGGCTTGTTCGGCTGTATCATTCCAATGAAATCCATCTTTGGTAAGAAGCTGAGAAAGTGAGGCTGCTATGCTTCCAAATTGGCGGATAAACTTTCTGTAATAACCTGCTAAATCCAAAAATCCACATATTTCTCTAGTTGTGGTTGAGGTAGGCCATGCGAGAACAGCTTCAATTTTGGCAGGGTCGACTTTAACCCCATGCTTAGATATGACATGACCCAGATAGTCTACCGAATTGACCCCGAATCTGCATTTGAATTTTTTTGCAAATAATTTATTAGCAGATAATAATGAGAGAACCATATGTAAATGAGTGAGATGTTCAGCCCAAGTCTTGGAGTAAACAAGTATGTCATCGAAGAAGACCATTATAAACTTTCGTAGGGAAGGTCGAAATAGGTCATTAATCACCCTTTGGAATGTGGCCGACACTTAAGTTAAACCAAATGGCATGACGAAGAATTCGTAGTGGCCGTTATGGGTCTGAAACATCATTTTTGATGTCTTCCTCGAAGACTCAGATTTGATGATATCCTGCTCGGAGATCCAACTTTGAGAAGAATTTTGCGCCATAGAGTTCATCTAGCAATTCATTGATGATTGGAATGGAAAATTTATTTTTGATGCTGATTTGATTTAAAGCACGGTAGTCCACACAAAATCTCCATTCCCCATTAGCTTTCTTTACTAACAAAACTGGTGAGGAAAAAATGTTGTAGTTAGGGTGAATGAATCCTGATTGCAAAAGCTCACGTACCATCCTTTCTATTTTAGCTTTATGATGATATGGGTATCGGTAAGGCCTCACACTGATCGGTCTAGTATTGGGCTGTAATGTGATGTGATCGTCTTGAATCAATAGAGGTGGTAATTCGATGGGAGTGTGAAACATGTTGGCAAATTCGTCAAGGAGTCTTGTTAGTTCCGGAGAATGGGGACCTGATATGTTTCTTCACTGGTGGGGGTAAGTTGGAGAAAAAATAGCTGCATTCCTTGAACTCTACAAAAGTCCTTGTTAGTTAAGATTTCTATACCTTTTCTATTAAGTCCTTGAAACGTGCGAATCTTGCCATCTTGACTAAAAGTCATCTTAAGTTTTGCATAATCTGTTTCAATTGGACTGAGAGTGGCAAGCCATTGGACTCCTAAGAATAATGGGCAAGCTGTAGTTGGTAAGAGAAAGAAATATGCCGTGACCGGTGTTCCTTGAACTTCGAGTGTGAGTCCTTGACACATTCCTGCACAGTCCACCTTTTCCCGATTAGCTACCATGACCTGAAACTTTTTGTTGCAAACAATCAATAAATCATATTTGTTGACAATTGCTTGATCAATAAAATCGTGAGTACTCCCTCAATCGATCAGAATCACCAATTCTTTGTTCTTGAGCCTCCCTAGAACCCAAAGTGTTTGAGGGTGATCGGTGTCGGCTATGGCATGAAAGGAGATTTCTGGTATCCCATCGGCAAGGTTATTGAGTTCCACTTCTTCGTTCGTCATCCTCTCACTGGTATCTTCCAACATGAACAACTGTGGATGTTCACATCGATGCCCTTGTGTAAATTTTTCATCGCAGTAGTAATATAATGTAACACTCTAAAACTTAAGTAGTGATTAACAAAGTAATTAGAGTTAATTATGTTTAATAATATAAAACACTAATGCTAGTATAATGAAAATATTTGTTAGTGAAATAAATTTGTTAGTTTTAAAATTTAATCAAAGGAAAATAAAACTTAGAGTTAAAATTTATGTATTAGTGATTTTAATAAGAATTAGTGTAAAAAAGAAAAATAAAAATAAAAATGAAAATAAAAATAAATAAATAAATAAATAAAAATGTTGAATAAGTAAATAAAAATAGAAAATGAGAAAATTAAAGTAAAATATAATGAAAATTGCCAAATGACCGTTTTGCCCTTGTAGTTAAATGGTTATGTGTTATCGTGTGAAGGGAAAAATTGAAAGTTTTGGGCAAAATTCGAATTTAAGGCCTCCAGCCTTCTTCCTCACGCAGATTGGTTTCCTCCTCTGTGAGTGCCGACTACCATTTTTGAGAAAAAAAAATTGTATATCTTCAATCTCTTCCAAATCAAGCTTAGAAATATGTTATCTATATGTTTTAGGGCCTTTTAAACACTTTGGTAATGTTTGTTTTAACCAAAAGTCATTCTAGGTTTGAGATGTTTTAGGGCCTTTTAAACACTTTGGTAATGTTTGTTTTAACCAAAAGTCATTCTAGGTTTGAGTTTTGGGGGTTTAGCCGAATTTCTTTTTCACCGGATTTTGAGAGATTCCGGCTACCTTTCACTGGAATATTTGTACCAAAAGCTTTCTTTTTCACTCCTTTACAAAACCCAAGTGTTGGAGTTAAAGATTAGTGAGCTAAGTTAAAGATTTGACAAAAAGGATACAAATGGGATTTTCGAATTTCTGGAGAAAGTGTGAAATTTTGGCTCCAATTGAAGGTAAATCATGCTTCCTATGCTTAATTACATTGTATAATGATAAGCATTGTAGTTTAGAGTTGGAGAATTGAAATTTAGAAAAATTTGTGAGTGTTTGGAATGTGTTTTGATGAAATTATGATGATAGATTAGAAATTGTGATTGTAGTTAATGTAATAAATTATAATTAAGAGATATAGAAGAATTGTGAATGTTGATTTTATATTTGGTTGAGATATAATAATTTTAATTGGAAAATTTAAGTGGATGATAATATAAATTTAGTTGGAAATTTAATTGTGATGAAAATTAAAAATAAAAATTTAAGTATTAACTTCTATAAATAATTTGGGTAAAAATATAATTAATAAACCTATGTTATTAGGGAAAAAATTGCATAAGTATGAAAATAAGTAATAAAAATGGAGTTTTAGTTTATATTACGGTAATGAAATATTTGGTAATATTATTTTATTGTATTACTAGAGGAAGGAACTACTCCAGTCGAACACCAACCGTGGATAGACGTCAACACGGCGTTTCTGTGAGTGAGAACACACACATATATATATATATAAATATATATATATATATATATATGTAAATGCATGAATATATACATATATTTTATGGTTTGACAATATATTCAAAGTTATTATGACTAAGAAATATATTTTATGATTAAGTAAGTTTTACAAATATATATATATATATATATATATATATATTATCTTGATTTTTTTTTTGGAATAAATATAGACATATTTATACATGTGTTTAAAAGAAATGCTTTAATTATGAATTTAAAGTGAATATTTTTGAATGTGATTATTTTGTGTGAATTTATAAATGCATGATATATATGTTGGTGACTACTTGAGCGATGAGTATGCGTTGAGTAGGGTTTAACAAGGTTTGTGACTACTTGGGCGATGATTATGCCGCCGGGTAGGGAGGTTTGACATTGGATATGGTTGGTGACTACTTGGACGATGTAATATGCCACCAAGTAGGGAGATTATTTATACTTGGGCGATGGATTATGCCGTTAAGTGATTGGGCGATGGTTATGCCGCCATATTATTTATGCTTGTGCGATGGGTTATGCCGCCAAGCTGAGATTATGAAGTACATACATGTGTGAATATATGTAGGGATACTGATTTTCACAGAAAAAGTTATTACCCGCTCGGTATATGATGATTTGTTCACATATATGATCTGTGGCTTTTCACTGGGGATTTAATAGTTAGCTTACCCGTCCGATATATATATGATGTGTTCATATATATATGTTATGTGGCTTTTCACTGAACGTCCCTCATATATTGTGGTTCATTGCTTGTGTGTGCTGTTTTAATATTTCAAGACATTTTGACATAAAAAGATATATTGATTATGTTTTCAGATATTTTGGCAAAATTGAAATATATTAATTATGATATTTATATATATATATATATATATAGATATATAAATATTTGAAAATTTTGGAAGATGAACTAATTTTAAAAGAGATTGCATGCATAAATAAACAAATTTTTATATACGCTATGTATGGAAGAAAATATTATTTTCTTATTTAGTTTTTACTCACTGTGTATGCAAGTACTCACCCTACCAAAAATTTCTAATAATGTTTCAGGTAGTTTTTGGATTATTAGCTGTGCTACTGTTGTTAGTTAGTGCAGGATGAGGAAGTTAGATATAGTAGTGACATAGTTAGATTGTGCAAGTTTATATGTTATTTGAGTAGCAAATTGTAATATGCTAGAGATATATTGTGTAATCAAATTTTAATATATATGTCATGGAGATTATGTATATAGTTGTATTTTTGAGAAATTACTATATTGTTGTGAAATATTGTTTGGACGTGCATGTACATGTAAATAATTTGATGAATGCTATAAATACAGATAAAATTCTGCCGAAATTTCTGTTAAAATTTCTGGCATTTAGGAGTTTGGGATGTGGATTTGTTATTTATGTGATTGTTGACTGCTCAGGGACTTAATTAGTGTGATTAAGTCCTGCAGGCAGGACTTGGGTAGTGCGGATCCTGTCATATAACCCTTTGTCTATCTGTTCTTGAGCTTCTTGAGAGGTAAGTCGCCGTGGCCCTGTCATCGGTAATGATTGGTTAGTCTGGGAATTCATTGAAGGGGGTGGTCCAAATATACCTGCAGGAGATGTGGTGGTTCCTTTTGCCACTGAAATAGTTTAGTAAGGTAAGGAAGGTCGCTGGTGGAGTTGGTTTTTCTCCTCCATTAACCGAGCTATTCCAATCGCTTCTACTAGAGTATGAGGCTCTTTGATTTTTACGTCAAACGAACTTCATCCCAGAGTCTAGTGATAAAGCTTTCGATTAAGAAATTTTCTGGTAGGCCATCGATTCTTTGGGAGAGTCATTCAAATGCCTCCTGATAGGCAGCGACGGTGGTGGATTGCCAGAGCCTAGTTAGGCCTTAGATGGATCGTCTTATTCTGTTGGACAGAAGCGTAGGAGCGTTGTTTTAGTCAGTTCCAACCAGGACATAGGCTCCTAAAACTTCGTTATCCATCGGTGCCACTGGAGTACTATGCCTTCTAGGTGAAATGTAAAAGGTCGTTAATATTTTAATCGAAATGAACACTATTATATTCAAATATAATATATTTGAACACTGGAGTACTTGCTATTTGAGCCTGTTGACCGATATGAACACTATTATATTCAAAATATTGTTCCACCTTGTAGATCCATCCGTTCGGATCATCACCGTCAAATTTCAGGAAAGAAAGCTTGAGGTGCAGATCACGTTCTCCTTGGTTGGCACTAGACTTTCCGGCTGCAAATGGATTAACCTCAGGAGAGTGAGAGTGAGTCCATGGGCTTTGAGACATCCACATTGCTTGTAGTTTAGTTCACTTGCTGAAGGGTGTTAGCGACTTGTTCGACTCTAGTAGAAACTTGGTTGAATTTAGACTTGTGCCGAGCCAAGACTTCATTAACATTGTTGTGAAACTCTACGTTGGATTTTCCTTGAGTATCCATGCTTTGGTACCACTGATAGGGTAATTTTAAAATAGAACGAGAGAAGAGGAAGCAAAGAGACTTTAAACAGAAGCTGGAATAGTAGTCTTATTTTCTGCATGCCTTTATTCCAACAATAAGCTATCTTAAATAGCCTTACTAATAAAAACTAAGCTCAAAATATGGCTTCTAATAACCATTCCACCAAGTGGACCTAGTAGACATATTTAAATAACAAATAGAAGCATAACAAAATAACAAACAGTTTCACTAAAACTAAAACAACATGGACCAGTCAACAGCTTTAATAGCGAGTGTGCATGGCCATACAAGAGTGTACGTAACATAAACAAGCTTGGAGTATTATCTGATTCATCAGTCATTCAATCACGGGAAGCCTCCTCATGTAAAGAAGTTTATGACTTGACTAAAAGATGAATAAATTCAACGAAAACATTAATAATTGAAACAAGAAATTAATGTTGAGAAGCAGAACTTAATTTAGGCTTTCCTTTATTTTCTTAATAACCTATATATATAAATAGAATAATTAAAACTACTACCTGCGTTAGTCTCCATATGAAAAGGACTCGACCTTGAATCTCTCATTCTAAAGAAAACCATATTTTGAGTATTTCAGTGGACTTGAATGTTTTTATTTTTTGATGAAGCAGTGGTCTTGAATGCTTGTTCCTTCTATTCTATAACGTTCTTGTAACTTCAAAATAATTGGCGTCGTTTGGACTGTTTACAAGGTCTGCCAAGTACTTTTTATCCGTTGAATAATAAAACCCAATAAATGAAAAGTAATGGGAAAATGATTCTCTATAAAACTAAATATATACTGGGGATTGATATGTGTTAGCTTAATATATATATATATATGGAAAATATTATTTGACTATTGTATTTCTATTTCACAATAGACTATCTTATGCCATTACTAAGTTTTCGTTATTTGATTTTTTTTTTCTCGGCTAGCAATGTAAAAGGTCGTTAATATTTTAAAATTTTTTTATTGGCACCTCTAATTTTTAAGTCTAATTTAGATTAGACTTTTAAATTTTGTATATTTAAAAAATACATATTAAAATTAATGGTAGATTAATATTTTTTTTTTCTTTCCTATATGGCATAATAAAATAATTGAAATGTCTTTTAATATAAAAAATTATTTTTTTTTAAAAATGTGCAATGTTTTTTTTCTTTCTCTTCTCTTTTTCCTTTTTCTTTTCTGTCTCTCTCTCATCTTTCCAATTTTCATTTTGTTTAATTAATAATATATTAAAATATGTAAAACTGTATAAATATATTTTATTGTTAAAAATAATTAATATGATTTTGATTTATTACAATTCAAAAATTAGTTATAAAATAAAAACATTAAAAATTAAAAAAAAATTAAATTCAATAGTAGAGCTTAGAAATATCATTCTCTTGGTCATTCAATTTTCATTGTGAAGCTATTAAAAAAAAAATTCATGATTGAGAAAGCTCATTATACATAATAATTTTTTTATTTTATTCACATCCTCATAACTACCATACAATACAACTTTTTCATTTCCAATCAGATTACATTCTTTGCTTTTGTTACAATCCAAAATTCAAAATCTAAAAAAAAAACAAAAATTTAACATATGGTCCTTTTGTTGGATCAAATCTCATTTAAAGTCTTTCTCTTTCTTTTTTTGTCAAGAATAACAAAGTTGAACCATATAGAATAGAAAAAGCTTAACAATTTTTAAAACTAAAAAACAAATGGCTTGGCATTGAATCTTCACCTATATATCTCTACACCTCTACAAATAAGAAAGAAAAAAAAAAAAAAAAAAAGAGGGTGAAAGAAGATGAAAGACGAGAGAGAAAAAAATTAAAAATAAATAAATTAAAAAGTTGTTTTTGTGGAGAAGACAATGTATTTAATTTTTTAATTAAAATAGTTTTTGTTCTATTTTTATTATTATATATTATAATGCATTATTTTCAATCCAGATAAATATAAATATTACATAAATTTGTTAAATTACTATTTTACATATATTTGTTATAAATATTCAATTATTATTTAATTTTTGTTTTTGTTAAATTTAACAAATATCTCCTTATGGAAGAGGGTATTTTTGAAATGTTTCAAAATGACAAGGTTTATCATGAAATAGGAGTAAACCACAAATGGTGGAGATGATATTTTCCCTTTTATAAATATTCAATTAACATTTTACCATTCTTCTGTTAAATTTAATAGAAATTTGTTAATGGCTTGAAGTCTTTTTGAAATGTTTCAAACTATAATATTTATAATGAAATAGAAGTAAAACATAAAATGTGTAGATGATATTTTTTCATATATAGTACATCTACAATAAAGATATTTTAATTTTATTAAAATAAAAAATATCACTAAAAGTTTATTTTTAATGACAAAATTAAAAATATCATCACTATAAATAAAATTATTAGTGATGAAAATTTCAGATTTGTCACTAATATCATTTCATTAGTTACAATTTTTATTTTACTTCTATTTCATATGTTATGTATGCGTTATATATATATTTTTTTTCAGTTTTTCAATTTAATTTATTTTTAGTTGTTTTTGTGTGAAAATATCTTTCACTAAAATGTATGTCTTGTGTATGTGGTTCATTTCATCAAAATTTTAGATAGCTAACAACTGAATTAAAATGAGAGTAAATTGATAATTCATTGTAGAGTTGAAACGTTTTTAAAAATTGAGGTGCAAAATGGAAAACACTATCTAGTTTAGTTTTTAAGAAGAGTATTTTCATCTATTTTCTAAGTAGTCATCAAATAATACGTGTGTTTTATGAATTTTTTATTTGCCGTCTAATTATTTTATGTGAAATTCACTTATGAAATTGGAGACAAGATTTAGTATAAAAAATTTATGGGATGTTGTCTTGATTATTTATGTGAATTGTTGAAGAAAAGATAAAAGAAAACAGTAAATCAACACACGATATAATGAGGTTCACCAGATAAATCTGGCTATGTCCCCGGTGCTCTGTTTCCAGAGCCTATGCTAAATATATTATCGAAGAAAAGTTCATACAAGATAGTCTACAAAATGTAAACCACACCACCAAAACCCCGATTACAACCAAAGTACCAAAACCTAAGAAATACAAAGATTTCTACACTAAGGATAACCAACTGAGAAAGGTAGAAGATGAAGATTACAAGAACACAGATGATCACACAGAAAACCCTAATCGCCTTTCTGCCTCTCTACCTAAACAAAATAACGACTGACTTGCTACAGTACCAAATAACAATTTTTATGTCTCGCAGTAACTAGGGTTATGCTGCGCACAAGTGAAATGGTATCGCACAGAGCATGGGCTTTGAATTGGTACTAAAGCAATAGGGCTTAATATTGGATTTAATACAGTTAAATAAAACGACATCACCTAGAGTAAAACGGCAACCTACAAATATAAAGTTTACATAATAGCAGAAAAATAAAACTTTAAGGATTATACAAAAATTCTCCTCCTAATCCTTAAAGATTAGAAAGAAAAACAGATTTAGCACAGACTCTTACTAACATCATTATACAGAATAAATAAATAATTAAACAAATCAGCTTACTCCAATTCGAAGTAAACTTTTGTAAGTGTTAAACTTGCCAATAGATAACAACTTAGTTCCCATATCAGAAGGATTAAACTCTGTAGGAATCTTGTCAATCTTAAAAACATCATTAGCAATAAGATCATCAATGAAATGATATTTAAGATGAATATGCTTAGACCTTTCATGAAAGACAGGATTCTAACATAAATGAATAGCACTTTGGCTATCAGAAAACAATACAACTTCTTGTTTAAGAATTTTAAGTTCTTCAAGCAATCATTTTAACCAGATTGCTTATTTGGCAGCTTCTGTAGCTGCAATATATTCAGCTTCTGTGGTTGACAAAGCAACCACAGACTGAAGATGAGACCTTTAACTAATGGAGTTCCCACAGAGAGTAAAAACATAACTAGAAACAGTTCTCCTCCTATCCCTATCACCTGCATAGTCAGAATCAACAAATCCTAGTAATTCAACTTCTTCTTGACTCCTATTATAAACAAGACCTTCAAGTTTTGTACCCTGAAGATATCTAAACAGCCACTTCATGGCTTCCTAGTGTATTTTTCCAGGATTAGCCATAAAACTACTTAAAACACTTATTCCAAAAGCTAAATCAGGTCTAGTACAAATCATAACATACATTACAGAACCTATTGCATTTGAATTAGGAACCGAAGTCATATCTAATTTCTTAGATTCAGTGGAAGGACATTGATCATTAAAGAGTTTAAGATGAGGACTCATAAGAACAGAAGCTACCCTAGAGGCTTCCATAGAAAATTTAGATACAATCTTCTTAATATAAGAAGATTGTGACAATCACATTTCTCCCTTAGATCTATTCCTTGTAATTGTAATTCCTAATATTTTCTTAGCAGTCCCCAAGTCTTTCATATCAAACTTAGACTTGAGTAGCTCTTTCACTCCCTGTATGACTGAGGAATTAGGACCAGCAATTAACATATCATCTACATAAAGTAAGAGATACACAACTTTACTAGTCCCTAGATTTTTAAAATACAAGCAAGTATCATATTGACTTCTAAGAAAACCAGCATTCACAACAAAAGAATCAAATATCTTATACCATTGTCTAGGATATTGCTTCAGTCCATACACCTTTTTGTTCAAATTTTAAACCCTCAAGTTGTCTCATATAAATGGTTTCATCTAGATCACCATCTAGGAAAGCAGTGTTAACATCCAACTGTTCTAACTCCTAATCAAATTGAGTAACTAAGGCTAAAACAGTTCTAATAGCAGTGTATTTAACTACAGGGGAAAAAATCTCATTATAATCTACCCCTTCAACTTGAGTAAAGCCTTTAGCTACTAACCTAGCCTTAAACTTAACCGAATCAGTAGCAGTCATCCTTTCCTTAACATTGTAAATCCTTTTACAGTCTACAACCCTCTGGTTGGGAGGTGGTTGAACTAAAACCCAAGTTTTATTGATATTCAAAGACTTCATCTCATCCAGCATAGCTTCTTTCCATTTAGAAGCATGCTTAGACCTAACAGCTTCAAAATAAGTTTTGGGTACATAGACCATAAAATCAGCAAAGGCATATTTCTTATTAGGCTTAACATGTCTTTTGACTTTATCCCTAATTAGGAGGTAACTTGGGGAAGCTAAAGTTTTGGAATTAGGGGGTTGTATTTCATTCTGTTCACTATCAGATTCCTCTACATCTCGATTCTCTAACTAACTCTGTTCAGTATATTTCTTATCGGATTCAGTTTAAGATATGGGAGTACTAAACTCATTCCTAAGGTTATCATTCTCCTTACAAGTGTCTAAGTCTAACTCTCTGACTTCTTTTCCTATTTATGATTTACTAACATCAGAATCTTTCAACTTACATGGTATACTAGACTCATTAAAACCATCTCTACTAATTATAACTCTAAAACCTTGACCATCTCTCACCCACAGTCTATAGCCTTTGTTTCCTAAAGGGTAACCTAGAAAAACACACTTCGTACTTCTAGGTTCTAATTTCCCTTCAGTTTGATGTGCATAAGCTGGACATCCAAAATCCTAAGCCTACTGTAATTAGGAATTTTACCAGACCAAACATCTTCAGGAGATTTAAAATTTAAAGCAGTAAATGGTGAAAGATTAATTAAATAAGCAGATGTCATAACTGCTTTACCCCAAAACAAAGAAGGCAGACGAGAAGAAACAAGCATGCATCTAACTTTTTCAAGCAAGGTTCTATTCATGCGTTCAGCTATACCATTCTGTTGAGGTGTGTACCTAATAGTTCTATGTCTATTCATGCCAACAGATTTACAGAAATCATCAAAGATATTATTACAAAACTCCAAACCATTATCAGTTCTCAAAGTTTTAACAAATTTATTTGTTTTGTTTTCAACAAGAAATTTCCACTCTTTAAACTTATCAAAAGCTTCATCTTTTGTTCTCAACAAATACATCTAAATTTTCCTAGAAAAATCATCAATTATAGACAAGAAATACCTCTTACCCGATTGAGTTTGAGTCTTAGCAGGATCCTATAGATTAGCATGCACATATTCCAAAACAGATTTAGTTTTATTATTATTACTACTTAAGTTAAAATTGATTCTATGTTGTTTACCCAACACAGTTTTCACAAAAGTCAAGTTTACTTATTTTATCTTTTCCAAACACATCATTTTTGTTTAGATAATATAAACCTTTTTCACTAATGTGTCTTAGTCTTTCATGCCATAAACTGGTTTTATCAGAACTTAAAGCAATAGAAGAATTACTAGTATTTACATAGGTTTTCCCAAGTAAAACATACAATCCATTTCTTCTAACACCTTCATTAAAACTAAAGATCCTTTAACAATTTTCGTTGTGCCTTTTACAGTTTTACACAATAAGCCTGATTCATCTAACATACCAATAGATAACAGATTTCTTTTTAATTCAGGTACATGTCTTACTTTAGTTAAATTGATGCGGAACCCCAAGATTAAAGAATTCAAAACCCCAAACACATAAGAAATATTGAACAGTAATTGGAAACAAGAGCCCACCCTACCAAACCCTTAGATAACTTATATCTAAAAACGTGGATTAGAAGGCTAGGGAAAGAGAAGAATAATCGTCAGAAAGTATTTCTACTTTGATAAGAGAATTCAACTCCTAATGCAGCAAGAAGAAGAAATTGATTCCTCACCTTGCAAGAACATTCATGGGAGCAATAAGAAATTTAATTCTTTCAATTGATTAAAAACTCAAATCTGTCTTACAAAGGAATTATGGTTAAATCAAAAATCAATCTAAACCATTAAATATTAAAAAAGTAATCCTAAGGCTGAAAACTAACCCTAAAAACGAAAAATAGCAAATATTATAAAATTGCCATTATAATCCAAAAATAGCTAAATTACAAAACTGCCATTATAATCCAAAAATAGCTAAATTACGAAACTGCCATTATAAGATGCTTATTTTTAAAATGACGCGTTTCGTCTCTGCAACTCTCGAGCATCATTACGACTTTCATCCTTTGCTTGGACAACATGCTTAAATCATCATTAGGCCTCGGAAAAGTGTTCAAATCATTTGGAAACTTGAATCGATCTTCATCCATAATTCTTTTCACAAGTCCAAGCATTCTCTCTTTGATCTTCTTAGCTCGAGAACACGTTACTGGTCCACTTGGCAACATAATGTCCTTATCACAAACATCCATGCTAGAAGAGTGCTCGATGCCCACATCATTCCCTCATTCTTCAAAAAGATTCGTCCTCGAATCTGCATCCATGTCAAAAGGAGAAAGATCAGCAACATTAAATGATGCGGACACATTATACTCACCTGGAAGATCAATCTTGTATGCATTGTCATTGATTCTCTGGAGCACTGGAAAATGTCCATCACCTCTAGCATCCAACTTAGACTTCCTTTTGTTAGGAAACCTTTCTTTCCTCAAATGTATCCAAACTCAATCACCTGGTTCAAATATCACTTGTTTGCGCCCTTTATTAGCCTTTTGCGCAGTTAACTTATTCCTCTTCTCAATCTGTAGTCAGGTCTTCTCATGTATAGCTTTAACTAAGTCCGCCTTCTTTTGTCCATCTAAGTTAGCAAGTTCACTCAAAGGTAAAGGCATCAAATCCAATACAGTTAAAGGATTAAAGCCATATACAATCTCAAATGGTGAAAATCCATTAGAAGAATGAATAGTACGATTATAAGCAAATTCAAGAAAAGGCAAACAATCTTCCCAAGATTTTAAGTTTTTACCAATTACAGAACGCAGTAAAGCACCTAAAGTTCTATTCACTACTTCCGTTTGTCCATCGGTTCGTGGATGACAAGTAGTAGAATACAAAAGCTTAGTACCCAACTTTCCCCACAAAAGTTTCCAAAAGTGACTCAAGAACTTGACATCTCTATCCAAGACTATTGTCCTAGGTACCCCATGCAATCTCACTATATCTCTAAAGAACAAGTCAGCTATATTTGTTGCATCATCAGTTTTATGGCAAGCAATGAAGTGCGCCATTTTACTAAATCTATCCACAACAACAAATATACTATCACGACTCTTCCTAGTTCTCGGCAACCCAAGAATAAAATCTATGGAGATATCAACCCATGGTTCCGTTGGCACAAGAAGAAGGGTGTACAAACCATGTGGCATAAACCTAGATTTAGCTTGTCTACATGCAATACATTTAGCACAAATTTTTTCAACATCCCTACGCATGTGTGGCCAAAAGAAATGTTCAGATAAAATATCTAAGGTCTTAGGCATACCAAAATGCCCCATGAGACCACCACTATGTGATTCTCTAACAAGCAATTCTTGAATCGAACAATTGGGCACACATATCCTATGTCCACGAAACAGAAATCCTTTATGTTTATAGAATTTATGAAAAACACCATTTTCACATGCAACATATATTTCACCAAAATCATCATCACTAGCATACATGTCTTTTAATTGTTCAAAACCCAAGAGCTTAGAAGTAAGAGTAGTGATTAAGACATACCTCCGAGACAAGGCATTGGCCACCACATTCTCCTTACCTTGCTTATAACAAATCACGTACGGAAAGGTCTCTATGAACTCAACCTATCGTGCATGCCTCTTGTTGAGCTTTCCTTGCCCTTTGATGTGCTTCAACGACTCATGATCAGTGTGAATCACAAACTCCTTCGGGAACAAGTAATGCTGGCACACCTCCAAAGCACGGAAAAGGGCATACAACTCTTTGTCATATGTCGACTAGTTGAGTTGAGCTCCATTCAACTTCTCACTAAAATATGCTATGGGACGTTTTTTCTGCAATAAAACAGTACCTATACCAATCCCAGAAGCATCACATTCAATTTCAAAAGTTTTGTCAAAATTAGGTAATACAAGAATAGGAGCAGAACATAACTTATCTTTTAGAGTTTGAAAACCTACCTCTTGGTCCTTACCCCATTTAAACCCTACATCTTTTTTGACAATCTCATTCAATGGTGCCGCTATGGTAGAAAAGTCATTCACAAACCTTCTGTAGAACCCAGCTAGTCCATGAAAACTTCTTACCTCATAAACACTCTTAGGTGTGGGCCATTCTCGGATAGCCTTCACCTTTTCCTCATCAACCTCAACACCACGTGCACTCACAACAAAGCCAAGAAATATTAGTCGATCAATGCAAAAAATACACTTTTTAAGGTTGGTAAATAACTTTTCCTCCTTAAGAACTTCTAAAACTGCCTTAACATGCTCTACATGGTCATCTAGATTTTTACTATAAATCAATATGTCATCAAAATAGACAACCACAAATTTCCCTATAAAATTTCTTAAGATATGGTTCATTAGTCTCATAAAGGTACTAGGCGTATTAGTCAAGCCAAAAGGCATAACTAACCATTCATATAAACCATACTTAGTCCTAAATGCAGTTTTCGATTCATCCCCAGGTTTCATCCTAATTTGGTGGTATCCACTTTTCAAGTCTATTTTAGTGAACACACAAGAACCATGCAATTCATCTAACATGTCATCTAACCTAGGTATAGGAAAATGATACTTTACCGTAATCTTGTTGATGGCTTTGCAATCCACGTACATCCTCCATGTGTCATCCTTCTTAGGAACCAACAACACAGGTACAACACATGGACTTAAGCTTTCCCGCACATATCCTAATGCCAATAGCTCCTCCACTTGCCTTTGAAGTTCCTTCATTTCCTCAGGGTTGCTTCTATACACCGGTCGGTTTGGAAGGCTCGCTCCAGGCACCAAGTCTATTTGATGTTCAATGCCCCTTATTGGTGGTAATCCTTTGGGCAATTCCTTTGGGAAAACTTCTTCAAATTCCTTCAACAAAGAAACAAAAACACTAGGCAAACATGGGTTAAGGTTAGCTTCAGAAAAATAAAACTCCCTAAACCTCACGAGAACTAGTGATCTCTTGCATAAGCATGCTCCTTTTACATCTCTCATTTTTGCATAGAAATTCTTTTTCTTTTCACTCCTCACTTCACTCATGTTTTTCTCACAAGTGTTTTGACTCTCCGTTGGGCCTTTATTTTTATTCTTTTCTCTCATGGCCTATTTTCCCTCATTCTTTTTGTTAGTCTCACTTCCTATATCCTCATTTGTAGGTTTATTCATCTTCAATTAATCAAGGTACACCTCTTTTGGAGATAGAGGTGCTAGGGTGTGCTTTTTCCCATTGTACTCAAAAGCATACCTATTCCTATGCCCATCATGAACAACTCTCTTATCGAATTGCCACGGCCTACTCAACAAAATGTGCATGGCTTGCATAGGTACTACATCACACACAACCTCATCAACATACTTTCCAATTTCAAAAGCAACCTTCACTTGTTTGGTTACTTTGACTTCCCCACTGTCATTCAACCATTGTAACCTATAGGGATTAGGATGCTTCTCACATTTCAAGCCCAATTTCTCTACCAAAGTAGTGCTAGCTACATTGGCACAACTTCCTCCATCCACTATCAAACTACAAATTTTTCCACCCACCATACATCTAGTGTGAAAGATATTCTCCCTTTGCTCTAGACTCTCCTCCTTAACTTTAAGGTTTAAGGCTCGCCTAACAACTAGAGACTCTCCTCTCATAGCATACTCTATGTTCTCCTCATCACTAGAAGTATCCTCCAATGGTGGCACCTCGTTATCACTATCATTCTCAGACTCCGAAACAATTTCACTACCCTTCAACAACATAGTCTTCTTATTAGGACATTCAGAAGCAATATGTCCTAACCCTTGACATTTAAAACACTTTATCTCCCTATGTCTAGTAGTGGTAGTAGAAGAAGAAGAATTAGGAGTACCTTTAGGTGTGCTGGCACTCTTATCCTTATTCTTGAAATCGAAGCTCTTCTTTTTGTCCTCAGGTTTCTCCCACTTTAAATTCCATTTAGAATTGAAATTTGAGCAGCTTCGAGTAGTCCCTTTTCTTTTAAGTTGCTTTTCCACCTTGATTGCCATGTTCACCAAGTCTTTTATCTCTACATATGGATGTAGTTCCACAATGTCGGCAATCTCTCTATTGAGTCCACTTAAGAATCGAGCCATGGAAGCCTCTTGTTCCTCATCTATGTTGGCTCGGATTAGGAGCATCTCCATCTTCTTGTGGTACTCTTCTGCCAACCTTGTTCCTTGTGAGAGTCGCTGCAACTTTTGGTGTACCTCCCGGTAATAAGAAGATGGTACAAATCTTCTTCTCATCACCCTTTTCATCTCGCCTTAAGTTACAATTGGATATTCACCATATCTCCTCCTAGTCTGCAATAATTGTTCCCACCAAACCAAAGCATAATCGGTAAACTCTACAGCGGCGAGTCTTACATTCTTCTCATCCGAGTAGTTGTGGAAAGCGAAAATTAGTTCAACCTTGCTTTCCCACTCCAAATGTACTTCAGCGTCATGTCTCCCATTAAATGGTGGTATTTGCATCTTTATGGAGCTTATGTTGTCGTCCCTCCTTTCTCTCGGCTCATGTCTCCTAGCCTTTGGTTCCTCCCTCCTTGGACGTCTCCTCATTGAACGATTTGAGACTTCATCATCCTCGCAAACTGATAGTTCTATATCTCTAGTCCGCGAACCAACTCTCCTTAGGTTATTTGTGGCGGTCATAAAAACTTCATTTACCTTATCATTTAACTTATCCATCTTCATGTTTAACCTTTGCGATTCTCCTGTGAAGGCCTTGTATAAGAGCTTCATGTCCGGTGTCATCTCCTTTTCGTGCTCTTCCTCTGATGAGTGGCTTCTTTTCCTTCTCTTCTTGACATCTTAGTTTCTACAAGACAAGATTAGAAAAAAAAGAAAATCCTTACTTCTCTCCCTCACGTGTTTCACTCTTTTTAATGGTAACTTTGCTCGTGTTTCACACAATTTTGGCTTTTACCCTCAATGTGCTCACCACTCAAGCCTTTCACCACTCACAATCTCCAGAATCAAGTTGCACTTTACAGTTAAACACAACAAATCAAAGCAAGAAAACACAATTATCACAATCTCAAAACCTAACCAAAGAAAGAAAGTAGATCAAAAGAAAAAAAAAATAAGAATTAGAGTAATGGAAAGCAAATATTACCCTAAGCAAAAAAGAAAAAGAAAATAAAACAAAATTCAGATTTTTTTTATTTTTTTTAGGGATGCCTTGCGGACAAACCTGCCCAGGTGTGACCCAAGGTGCAACCCCAGGCGCCTGTAGTGCGATTAGGGTTTTTTTTTTTACTTGTTCTCTTCTTTGAATAAAAGAAAAACCCAAATCAACAAGAATGGATCAAACACAACTTTTTTTTCTTCTTAGGAATCAAAGTATTATGAACGAAGAACACAAAAAAATTGAAAACAAAGATAGATAGGTACTTATCTCAACCAATGCTCTGATACCAATTAATGCGGAACCCCAAGATTAAAGAATCCGAAACCCTAAACACGCAAGAAATATTGAACAGTAATTGGAAACAAGAACCCGCCCTACCAAACCCTTAGATAACTTATATCTAAAAACGTGGATTAGAAGGCTAGGGAAATAGAAGAATAATAGCCACAAAGTATTTCTACTTTGATAAGAGAATTCAACTCCTAATGCAACAAGAAAAAGAAATTGATTCCTCACCTTGCAAGAACACTCCTGGGAGCAATAAGAAATTTAATTCTTTCAATTGATTAAAAACTCAAATCTGTCTTACAAAGGAATTGATCCCCCTTTATATAAGGATTAGGGTTAGATCAAGAATCAATCTAAACCATTAAATATTAAGAAAGTAATCCTAAGGCTGAAAACTAACCCTAAAAACAAAAATAGCAAATATTACAAAACTGCCATTATAATCTAAAAATAGCTAAATTACGAAACTGCCATTATAAGATGCTTATTTTTAGAATGACGCAGTTTTGTCTCTGCAACTTTCGAGCATCATTACGACTTTCATCCCTTACTTGGACAACATGCTTAAATCATCATTAGGCCTCGGAAAAGTGTTCAAAACATTTGGAAACTTGAATCGATCTTCATCCATAATTCTTTTCACAAGTCCAAGCATTCCCTCTTTGATCTTCTTAGCTCGAGAACGCGTTACTGGTCCACTTGGCAACGTAATGTCTTTATCACAAACATCCATGCTAGAAGAGCGCTCGATGCCCACATCATAAGGTAACAGTAGATTCATCATCCATTGTTAACACAACATTTCCAATAACACTAATATCACAAGATAAATTATTACCAAGTAAAACTTTACCAAAATCAGTTTTAGTATAAGATTGAAAAGCATTTATATCAGGACACATGTGAAATGAACAACTAGAGTCAAGAACCCATTCTACAAACAACCAAAACTTCACCAGAATCAATATTAGCAGAAATAACAGACATACCACCATTATCAAAACTATTGTTATTATTACCTCTTTCTTTCTCATCCTTTTTCTTCTTAAAACAATCTTTTATGTTATGTCCCTAATTTCTACAGTAGTAACATTTTCTGTTATTCAATTTAGACTTAGGCCTTGAGTTACTTCTTGACTTAGATCTACCAATATTATTATTAAATCGATTGAATGTTTTAGCAAGCTGTCTTCCTCTAATACTAAGCCCTTCATTTTTATTTTCAAATTTTAACTCAAGATCCTTAGCTTTAAGAGCATTAACAATACTATCAACAGTCAAAGTATCTCTACCATATTTTATAGCATTTTTCACATCTTTTTAAACATTAGGTAGAGAATTCAATAATATGACAACACATTTTTCATCAAAAAAGGTTTCACCACAGTTTGACAAATTCATTATTAGACGGTTAAACAAGTCAATATTAACATCTAAATCTTTACTAACATCCATATGAAATCCAAAAAATTGCTCAAGTAGAAATATTTTATTAGGAAGAGATTTAGTTAAAAATAGTTGTTCTAACTTAGTCCATAATTCAGAAGTAGTTTTAATACCATCAAATTTTCTTAACACAGTATTAGACAGATGTAAGATTATAGTAATAAAAGCTACCTCATCCATTTCAAACTTTTTATCATCAGAAGTGCCATAAATATACGTACCATCAATTGCTCTAGCCACCTGTAATTGTACCAGGGTGGTCCTCATCTTCTTTCTCCAAAGGAAGAAGTCTCCCTTACCAACAAAGATCTCAACTTCAATTTTTAAAGTCATAATAATAGAAATCAGTAAAAGAAATGTTGAAACAACACAGATAATCGACAATAGTAAAACAAAATTAGTAATTAAAAGGGAAACAAATTCAAGAAAATTGAAATAGATTGCGAGTATAGTATGAAACATAAACGAATTTAGTAAAAAAATAGAGAAATAGATTTAGAACAAATAAAAAAATAGAAACGTATTCAGTCAAAATAGAGAAACAAATTCAGAAGAAATAAAGAAATAAATTCAGTAAAATGAACAAATTTAAAACACATCAAACCTTTCGTTATCGGTACCCTAGGACCTTCCAGAGAGAGGTAAAGCCTAGGTTACTGTAAACCGGAAAACAAAATCTCAGAACTCTTATTTACAATAGAAAAAAAAAACTTTGACTCACAAAAATTCTAAAACTTAATTCTCCAAGATTTACTGATCGACCTAGGGCTTTGCTTACAGACGGTTGTCCTAGGCTTTTCAACACACAAAAGGTCAACCCTAAGATCTGAGAGCTGATTTTCTCAAAAAAAAAAAACCTCACACAAAAAATATTTGAAAAACCTTTACGAACCTACACAAATTAAACCTGTGCAGAGCCTTCTCATATTTTTCAAAGACTACACTAAGTAGGACACCAAGAAAAAATTAAAGAACCCTAACAAAATAGAAAGGCCTCTAAGAATAGAAAAACAACTGGACTTACCCAGATTCTAGAAACCCTAAAGCTCTGATACCAATTGTTGAAGAAAAGAAAAAGAAAACAGTAAATCAACACACGATTTAAAGAGGTTCACCAGATAAATCTGGCAACGTCCTCGGTGCTCTGTTTCCAGAGCCTAAGCTAAATCTATTATCGAAGAAAAGTTCATACAAGATAGTCTACAAAATGTAAACCACACCACCAAAACCCCGATTACAACCAGATTACCAAAACCTAAGAAATCATAAAGATTTCTACACTAAGTATAACCAATTGAGAAAGGTAGAAGATGAAGATTACAAGAACACAAATGATCACACCGAAAACCCTAATCGCCTCTCTGCCTCTCTACCTAAACAAAATAACGACTGACTTGCTAGAGTGCCAACGTAACAATTTATATGTCTCGCAATAACTAGGGTTAGGCTTCGCACAGGTGAAACGGTGTCGCACAGAGCATGGGCTTTGAATTGGTACTAAAGCAACAGGGCTGAAGATTGGATTTAATATAGTTAAATAAAACGACATCACCCAGAGTAAAATGGCAACTTGCAAATATAAGGTGTACATAATAGCAGAAAAATAAAACTTTAAGGATTATACAACATGAATGTATCGATGATCAATGGATTGTTGAACTGATTGAATGCATGTAAAATATATATTTCACTTCTAGTCTCCTACTTCTGATTTGATTTTATTTCAAATGATTTTGGAGAAATGTCAAATCTCTATTATTGCATAACTATTTGGGATAAATATTTTGGCTTTGAAGAAAGAAAAAATTTAAGAATTACAAGTAATCTGATCATTTTAGAAAAGAAAAATGATTTGTATTCAGCTAAAAAAAATATGTAGGCTAGACAGCTCACAGTTCTAGAGAAAATCCAGTAAAATTTTCTTCTGGCAAAGCTTCTTCGGAAAATTTTGAAAACAATTGTAGAATGGGCGTTGTCTTAGTTCTATATGAAAATATTTTGTTTTCTTTTGTATTTTTTTCTTTTTTAAGAAAATTAGATTCTTTCATCAATCATACTTCAAAATTATTAAGGTCCCACATAGATTTATAATTAGTTTAATATTATTAATATATGATAAAAAAAAACTGTATGTTAAACTAACATATTTTAATACAAAAAATTATTATATTTGGACTCCGAAAACTTACTTTTTAATACAACTGAGATCTATTTTGAAATAAATAAAATAAAGAATAATCTATAAAATCAGGATAGAATCATCAAGTAACTAGAAAATCAGCTATTTACAAATTTTCAGCAACAATGGAAATCAAAGCTACTATAAAAACCTCATGAAGGTAAAGCAATAGGTACACATAAAATTTAACTTAAACATGCTCAAACTTGCTAATCCATTCCTGCCATCTCTACAGCTACTGATGTAACATCCCGTTTCGACCAGGTTGACTTTTAGTGGGCTCGGAGTTGACTATTTGTGTGGTTATATTTTTGCTTTGACTTTGGTACCATTGCGAAGAGCTAGTCGATACGAGTCCGTAGACTAGTAGTACGCTTAATTCGGAGTTAAGACTAGGAAGTTATGATCATTTTAGTGCGAAGGGCAATTTAGTAATTTGGCAAAAACTGATATTTATGAGTGAGAAAAGACAAAAATGCCCCTGTCTGCATCTTTAAAATTTGGCCAAGGGTCTGGAATTTTCCAGCACACCCGACTTTCCCCTTCCCCGCGCCCCTCCTTCCCACGCCGACAGCCTCCACACCGTGGCCGGACTTGGCCGACCACCACCCGGAAATCGAAGCCAGCAACCTCCTCTTCCTTTCCCCACTGGTGGTTCCCCGTGAAACCATCTGGATCGCCGGAAATCGCAACAAAACCGAGAGCTCGTGAACAGTTTGAACAGTCGCGACACCACCTTTGGCCGGCCATATCTCATTGTTCCGGTGGAGTTAGGGAGCGTACTTGGTACCATTGGAAAGCTGGGGCGACGATCTACATTTTGGGACCAAGTTTGACACCGGAAACCGCCGGAGCACGCCGGAAAACCGCCGCAAAGTCTCAGAAAAACCACCCCGAGGCAGTCACCTTTCCGGCTAGATCTGCTCTTATCGCCGGCGAGTGGCACAACACAGCCACCACCATCGGACTCAGAACACACCGGCGACCAGATCTGCACTTTCCCGAGCTCCGACGACCATCACACGCGCCCCACGCGCCGCCCACGCGCCACCGTGACCGAGCCTCACGCGCCGCCGCCGATCTCCTCCTTTTCCGGCGAGTGAGTGCTCACCTTCTATCCCGATGCATTCCGGGGGTCATGGGCAAGCTTGCTGTCCAGTCAATTTGACCCAATTTTGGTTGGATTCGGAAACGCCCAATTCCGGTTGAGGTCCGATCTTCCGGGATCGATTCCGATCAATTGCTACAACGAATCTTGAAATTGAAGGTAGTTTCTCGTTCCTTGCATCTTCAATTTCGTTTAAGTATAAAGTTTGTTGAAATCGGACTTGAAACGGAAAAATCCATTGAATTTAGGGATTTTTGCCGATTAAGGGCATTTTTGTAATTTTCGAAAATATTGGGA
>QANX01002348.1:0-105648 GCA_003254975.1 Ochetophila trinervis | reverse complement strand
GAGGGTTTTGCGAAATGATTTTCAAAACGGGGAACCTTTCAACTGAGTGACGTGAGGTTTGAGTGTAAAGGTTTTAACGGCTGAAATTGTATTTTGTAGTTATCTAGGAGCACTCACGGAGATATTTATATCTCACGTTTTGTTATTTTTACTTCGTTCCCTAGGTCCTAGTTGCAGGTTTCCGTGGACTACCATCGGCATTTCGCATCAGGCATCGCATCTGCTTATCGCATCTGTTTATTACTTCTTCTTATGTATTAGACTCTGATCTTATTCTGTTCATGTTGGATTTGTATCATTTATATTTTTGTCTATCACTCTTAGTGGCTCTGTCATTCCCACCTACTTCATACATTGTTTCTTATTTATTCATTATGACTCGTTAATTTATTGTGGTGCTTATTTTATCTACTTTTCGTTCATATCTTATTTACTATTCGTCCCATTATTGTTTACTTGTTTATTTGATTATTACCCCTTTCGGAGGAGGATTTTGTCGGTTGCCCCGAGGGGTTCTGGTGGAATCTTCCTCAGGCGGGGCCTCTCCGGGAAATCCGGAGGGATTTCCGGGGCGGGTCCTGTCAACTGACTTGAGCGTTTGAGTGTCTTTGGCAGTTATCATACCAGTGCCAAGGATCTCTCATGTGATTTTCTTCTTATTGAAGAGTTCAACCAATCCTAAAATTCCATGTGGCAGTGTAATTTCTGCCATCAACAATTATGGAAATTTTTTTTCCAAAAAAGTTATATGAGTGGTGTTATGAATATATGAATGCCACCATTATTCTAGTATAATCCCACATTTAATCATATTAACCAAAGTTTAGTGTAACCTATGTAATTCCTCTTATAGTCATTAATTCTTAGCATTACTGACCATTAATCTAATGTAACCTATGAACTATGTGAGCCTATATATAGTGGCTTTGTGATGAAGGATGGATACACATAATTCTCCCTCTATTTTTCAATTTTCCTTTGTGCTCTACATTTCCTTTGGGTTGTTTACAATTTTTATTCTTTATATTATTAGTTAGTCATCATGAGTCTCAACCAATTTAATTTTTGGTTTAGATAAGAACAACCAAATTGTTGGTATTGAGCTAAGAATGCCAATTTTCTTGTACATCATTTTATGTATCTTTACCATCATGCATACTAATACATGTATGTTTCATTATTTCTCGATTGATCACCAATATGTTTTGTTGTTTACGAACTGATCTTTATTGATTTAGCTACCATGTATTAGTTTTTTTGCTCTGGTTTTGGATTATTGTATAAAACTTGTATCTAGTATAAATTTTTCTTAGTTTTGATTTCCACATACACACACACACATATATGTATACACACACATACATATATGTTTGAGATTTTGGTTTATGTACTATCATTAAATTATGGTACATATATATAGTTGTTGCGGGCATTTTTGCCAACAAGAGTGGGCTTAATATTTTAATTGTGGACCTAACATTTTTGTCATAAGGTGGTATAATAAACACCTATCTCTAGTGTGGTGGGCCAAGCATCAACCCAAAACAACATCAAATGGGGACATTTGTCACCCATCCGAAAAATAGGATTTTGAGGACAAATCTCAGCCCTTGATGCAAAAATAAAAGGAAAAATGAGGTAAGAAAGAGATGACTTTTCTTTTGAGCCGCATGCAGCCCAAAAACCTACCTACCCCCATCACCCTCACAAGTTTTTTCTCTCTTTTCCCCCAAAAATTCGGCAGCGACTTTTTTCTTGGTTTTTGGAGACCATTTTGGTCTTGATTTTGACATTTCAACCGTTATTCAACACATTTTTTGACTATTATTCAAAGAAAAAGGAAAAACACTGTTCATCTTCTTCCCAACCTTCCCAAAACCGCACCAACCCATTTTCTCCCCTTTTTCTCACCATTTTTCTCACTATTTTCTTACATTATTTTCAATCATTTATTTTTATCAACACATGACAGACTTAGGCATCGGAGAGGGAACGCCGGCCACCACACCGGTGCCCTTTTGACCATTTCTTTTCCCCGATTTTGTAGGATCCGAGAAGCTCGGTCCAGGACAAAAAATTGCCACAACATTTTGGCGCCGTCTGTGGGAAACTAATTTTTCCCTTTTTTATTTCACATTTGTGGTTATTTTTCGTTTGTGGTTGTCTTCCTTTTGTTCTTGGCAAAACTGGTTGCACTTTCCTTATAAAAATGTGCAAAATTTTGCTCCGGTTTAAGTAAGTTGTGAGAATAGCTTGATTGTTTTTTGTGTTGTGTTACTTCATAGTTTTTGTGGGTTCTTCATTGTGGTGTACAGTTCTTGATTTTTGATTTTTGATTTCCTTGTTGTTGGCTGTTTAACATTTACGATGCTGTCTGGTTGAAAAGAAAAGAAAAGAAACGCAAAAATAAAAAAAAAAGAGGAGGAAAAAGAAAAAAAAGAAAAGCAGAGGAGAATAAAATTTTTTTTTTGCCTCAGCACCTAGACAGACAGCAGAAACCGAAAGCTAGCTGCCAGACGAGTCACCACGGAACTTGGACAGACAGTGGGAAACCAGAACTCAGCCATGTTCGAAGCTGAACCTGGCTGAACCTAGCTAGACCGGAGTAGAACCTAAAGCGAGATGCCAGATACACACTTGGAAGGCCACACTGGATGGAGCTGAGCCATCCAACAGAGAAGCCAGAAGCAAGCAACCCATGGGTACCAGCTCCTTCCCAAACCGAGGGACTTCAATTCCAGTAGCTGAACCGAGCACACTACCTTCACAGCTGCTACCACCAACTTGGAGGTGAAGCCAAAGGCGGGTAGCCCTGCTTTTGGAGCGAACTCGAATATCCTATCTGGAGAATCGGATGGAGTAGATCATTTGCCTCCTCAAAAACCAACAACAAACTAACTGTGAGCCTATTTCACGGACGATGAGAAGCCCAACTCCAATAGACTCTCCACAAGACTGTGTTAACCCTTAAAATTGTGGAGATGGGGAGCACCAGGAGAGGAGCTGGGAACCATAGCTAAAGGCTTGCAGCAACACAACCAAGGAAGATTAGCATCGTCAAGGTCTCACCCAAGATCACTTCAGGGTGAAACCAGGACGAACCCCGTGCGGAACTACCCATCACCTGCCAGTAGAGGAGCGAAATAGCTCACGAATGAGATCTGTAAGTGACGCCTTCTCTTCCCCAAATGATGGCTTAGACCTTAGCAATCTCAGGGCTTCCCTCAACGCCAGGAGTTGAGCACAAGAGGAGTAAGAACATGCAGAGTCCTGAGGCAAACTTATAAGGCGAGCTGAAATGGAGGAAGAAAGAGAACTTGTCCGAGCAGAAGAGAGGCAGAGGATCTGTACAGAAGAGAGAGAAAATATCTGACCTAAGGAAAAACTAAGAGTAGAAGCAGAAGAGATGCAGAGATATGAGACTGAGAAGAGGAGGCTAGATGCCGAGGAGGTGCAAAGATTTGAAGCAGAGAGAAAAAGATTGGAGGATGAGGTGAATATGAGGTTCCATAGCGAACAGCAGTATCAAGTTTTGCACCCACAACCCAATGCCTATGCACCTAGGCCAGGATAAGAGACCTCACCATTCGGGATAGGGATACATCGGGCTGGGCTCTCCAAGGACTTTAAAATGCCAAGTGTGGGAAGATATGAAGGCAAAGGAGACCCAGCAGAGCACCTAGGAGCCTATAAGGTGTAGATGTAATTCGAAGCTGCAGAGCATGCCATCAAATGACATGCTTTTCCTTTAACTCTCGAAGGGATAGCACGAACCTGGTTCACTAGCCTACGCCTCGGATCAATTAATTCTTTCGGCCATTTGGAGAGCGCTCTCATGGCGCAATTCATAAGAGCCAGGCCAGTGAAAAAGCCACCCTTTTATTTGTCTTCCATTGTGAAAGGGGAAAGCAAGTCCTTGAAGGTGTATGTTCAAAGGTTTTCAGATATGATGATACAAATAGAGGGCTGCACTGGCGATCGTGCGATGCAAGCCATGCAGGATGGAGTCCGTGATGAGGACTTCATAATGACGATAGCTAAGAACCCACTGCGAACATTCTCTAAGATGTTAGTTGATGCCTATAAACACATCTCCACAGAAGAAATCATTCAGTCCAAGAGAAACTTGAACCCAAATGGAGGAAGCGGAATGTCCGATGTCAGGAAAAATCAGAGAAGCACTCCTCCCCAGAGCAATAAGAGGAACTATGAAGAGATAAACCCAGTACCCCGGCCCACCAAAAGCAAGTTTGACAGATTCACCTCCCTTAATACAACTCGCTCAGAAGTGTTGATGGAAATCGAGGGGAACATCCTATTAAAGAAGCCTTTCCCGATGAGGACACCATTCAAATTCAGGAACAAGAACAAATTCTATAGGTACCACAGAGACTACGGGCATACCATAGAGGAATTCATGGAGCTAAAAGATGAGATTGAAGCCCTAATTCATAGATGACAGCTGAAGGAGTTTTTGGCAACAGCTGCAGGACCTAGCGCTCCAGCTCCTTAAAGGCGGGAAGATGCTGGAAGAGGAGAAGCGTTGTCACCACCACTACACCCGGGTAACATACTCCAAAATGTGAGGACAATTGTGGGTGGACCAAGAGTCGGAGGCGAGTCGAACCGGTCACGAAAGGCGTATGCAAGGGATGCCAAGGGTTTGGATGTGCATCATGAGGTGAATTGCACCTTCAGACCAACAATAGTAACTCAGAGGGAGAGCATCTCAATAACATTCACTAATTAGGAATCTACGAGAATTTAGCACCCACACGATGATGCTATAGTGATAACAGCTCAAGTTGCCAACCACATGGTGTATCGGATGTTGATCGACAACGGGAGCTCTGTAGATGTCCTATACATGCCCGCTTTTGATGCAATGGGCCTGAAGAGAGAAGTCCTCAAACCTATGCGAACACCATTTATGGGGTTCGCTGGAGAAACTGTCTCACTTGAAGGTTTCGTTAAGCTACCTCTAACTGTCAGGGAAGTCCAAAACAGGTCCACTATCCTAGTGAATTTCCTAGTGATAAATCAGCATCAACTTACAATGCCATATTGGGAAGACTGGCTCTTAATGCCCTGAGGGCAGCAACCTCGATCTACCACTTGATGAATAAGTTTCCAACCGAAGGAGGAGGCGTTGGCCTGGTGCTAGGAGATCAGTATGAGTCCAGGCAATGTTACGCCACAGCTCTTCTAGCAAAGGATGCGCATGCTGAGACGTTACCCATCTTTTCCACCTCTGGGCAGAAGTGTCCCAAGTCGCGTCATGAAAGACTCAACCATCTAATCCATACTAGATCCTCCAAGCAGAAATGTTCTGAGCTAGCATCGACCCCCAAGCATAAATGCGCTAGGCCAGCACGGAACCTAAAACCCGTAGGAAAATCACAGAGGCAAAAATTATCCTCCGAGCAGAAATGTTCCGAGCCATCTGTCGAGACAATCACCTTGCCAACACCACCTGAAGTTAACAAAGAAAACATTTCACCAGCACCTAAGGCTGGCAAGGAGGCGATAGTTGAAGATTTATTAATGATGGAGATCCAGATAGCTGACGAAGAGCTTCTTTAAAAAGTTTTGGACAACAGAAGACAAGGGATGTTTAGAGGAGAACCAGTAGAAGAACTCACTAGCATCCAAATAGATCCAGAAGACCCAGAGAGAACCACAAGAATTGGTAATGCTCTCACCAGAGCAGAAGGAGGAACTTGTGGAGTTCCTAAAAGCCAATTCAGACATTTTTTCCTGGTCCCATGAAGACATGCCTATAATAGACGCAGAGGTGATGGTGCACATGTTAAATGTAGATCCTAGCTTCAGGCCAGTGAAGCAGAAGAGAAGAGCCTTTAACCATGAAAGATATGAAGCGATCAAGAAAGAGGTAGACAAATTTCTGAAGGCAGGATTCATCAGAGAGGTGATATACTCTACTTGGTTGGCGAATGTAGTACTGGTGAAAAAGAGCAATGGAGACTGGCGAGTGTGTGTAGACTTCATGGACCTGAACAAAGCGTGCCCCAAAGACAGCTTTCCACTACCCAAAATTGACCAGCTGGTGGACTTACGGGCATGCAGCGAATTGTACAGCTTTTGTGATGCCTTCTCAGGATACAACTAGATTGGAATGCACCCTGACGACCAGGAGGAAATTGCCTTGATCACCAACCGCGGGCTATACTGCTACAAGGTGATGCCTTTCGGGCTCAAGAATGCTGGAGCCACCTACCAAAGGCTGGTGAACAAGATGTTCACTGACCAGATCGGGAAAACAATGGAGGTGTATGTGGATGATATGTTAGTGAAGAGCGTCAAAGTGGCCAAGCATCTAGATCGCCTAAGTGAGATGTTCAACATTTCGAGGAGACATAAAATGATACTTAACCCTGCGAAATGCGCCTTCGATGTATCTTCAGGAAAGTTTTTAGGCTTCATGGTGAATCAGCGTGGAATCGAGGCCAACCCTGACAAGATAAAGGAAATAATGGAGATTGCATCACCTCGAAAGGTGAAGGAGGTCCAAAGGCTCACAGGAAAGGTGGCAGCTCTTAACCGATTTGTCTCGAGGGCTACAGACAAATGCTTACTGTTCTTCAAAATTCTCAGGGGAGCTAAAGATTTCGCCTGGACCGAGGAGTGTGAGGAAGCATTCTCCAAGCTCAAGAAGTATCTGAGCATGTCACCACTACTTTCTAAGCCTGTTTGTGGAGAGACATTACTCTTATACCTGGTTGTGTTAGAAATGGCGGTAAGCGCAGCCCTTATACGAGAATAAGGAATAGCCCAGCTACCGGTTTACTACGTTAGTAAGGCTATGGTACCCCAGAAGCCAGAGTCATCTGGAAGGCTAATCAAGTAGTCCATTGAGCTGGGACAGTACGAGATATCATACAAACCCCGCACAGCGATAAAACCTTAGGCAATGGCTGATTTTATTGTCGAGTTCACCATTTCAGAAGAAGGAGAAATCATCATCCCATACGACTGTAGCAGAACAAGTAGCACATAACCAACCTCATTGTGGACCTTACATACAGACGGATCATCCAATGAGCATGGAAGTGGATTGGGTTTCATTTTGACTACTCCAGCTTCTGATCATGTCAAGCTTGAGTATGCACTTAAACTAGGGTTTAAGGCATCGAACAATGAGGTGGAATATGAAGCATTAATTGCAGGATTCAAGATGGCCCGATCACTGTGGGCTAGGAGGTTGCATAGCTACAGTGACTCACAACTGGTGGTGAGGCAAGTCAATTTGGAATACCAGGCCAAGGGAGCAAGCATGATCAGCTATCTGGAGGTGGTCAAATAACTATTAAAGGATTTTGAAGAACACCACATTACGCAAATACCAAGGGCTGAAAATTCAAATGCTAATTCGCTCGCCAAGCTAGCATCAGCTACCGAGTCAGAACAAGTGCGTACGATTTCCGTAGAAACATTGGCATGGTCCAGTATTTCAGAGAAGAAGCAGAAAGTGAACCCAATTGAGGAGAGGCTAGGCTGGGGAGACCCAATCGTCAGGTTTTTGACAGACGGCACCCTACCCGAAGACAGGCTATAGGCCAGAAGATTGAAGTACAAGGCACCACATTACACCCTCATCAATGGAGCTTTGTAAAATAGATGCTTTTCATTGCCCTATCTGAGGTGCCTAGGGGAGGAAGAAGTGGACTACGTCCTGAGGGAAGTCTATGAAAGAGTTTGCGGAAACCATGCAGGAGGGAGGCCGTTGGCACATAAAATAGATCGTTAGGGCTATTACTGGCCAACCATGCAAGGAGACGCAAGGAAGTTTGTAAGAAGATGAGACCCTTGCCAAAGGTTCGCAAATGTCCAAAGAGGACCACCGGAGCAGCTCACCTTCGTCAAGAGCCCATGGCCATTTGCTCAGTGGGGAGTTGATAGGCATAAAATGTTAATATTTTTATGCCACTTTTTATATTGAATTTAAGCTAGTTTACGATTAATTGTTAATGAAAAAAACTTAAATACTGTATTTTTCTATTTTCAGTAAAAGAAGGACAAATGTTGGAATTACCGTATTTCTGCGCAACCTTTACTGAGAAAATCATATCTGGATCCACACTTAGAATTTTTGTGCTATTCAAGTTGTTAATGATTCATGATTCAATATTATTCAATGCTGAAAAGTTTCATTGCAAATGGTTCGGCCAATCAGTGCCAGTTTAATTTACAAATTCATCAGTTGAGGCAGATTTACACTGTCTTTGAAAAATGAGGATTTTAGTATCTTCCTAATGTCCAAATTGTGCGATCAATATATGTCTGGAAAGATAAGACGCAGACCTAAATTTTGAAATAAAAATCACTGGATTCGGAGTTCATTTGGTGACCCAAAATGTACTTGGAATCTGCCTGATGGTCATTGAAGATAAAAAAGGAAAATTCTATGCTTACTAAGACTACCATTGTGATTGGACTGCCATGTCACCACAAATCAGTCATGTTATCCAAATTTTCCACATCACATGACACATGGAAGGTCAGAATGTTCTAATTATCTTAGTTTTAATAATATTTGGGATAAAAAGAAGGGATATTAGAGATTGATTATGATTCTTAAGAAGATAAGGAAAATATCTCTATCCCTAGTGTGAACATGAGGCACAAAATACCTCTATGTCCTTAGGATGGCTGGCCATATAGAGAATTTATGGGAGGTTGAGATCATGTAATATTTTATCTCCTATATTCTCTAGGTTTTAGAGATACCTTAGGGTTAAACCACTCTTAAACCTCTCCTATAAATAGATTGCTACCTTGAGAGTGAAAATCATCATCCTTTACACCACACAGCCCTCACGGCTGCCCCATTCACCAGCCCTCACGGCTGGACGTTTTTCTCTCTTTCTCACAGCAGCAAAGCTTTTCTCTTAGGTTTTTGTTCAGTATTTATTAGTTAATTCATAGCAAAATTGTGCTACACAGAGCAAGGAACAAGGGAAATTCGGCCAGCAGCTTTGGAGGAGTCAACCTTGTGATCTTGATCATAGTTTGGAAAAGCCAAGAGGAGAAGATTGAGGATTCAATTTCAGTAGCCATCAACTTTGGATTTGACTCTTTATTCTTAATCTCTTTGTTATTTATTTCTATGCTGTTTCTTTATTATTTGATAGATAATATTGAGATGATGTGTAGCTAATTTTTCTATGAGGATTATGATGTAACCCTTTTATGACTATTTAGTTTCTAATGCATATTTAAATTCGATTCATGTTTAAGGTTAATATTTTATTGTAGTTCTTAATGCTTCCATGAAAAGGTGGATTGATTATGTATTTATATTGGCTTAGAAATAAGGAGTACAGATATTGATGTGCAATAAATTACATGTTTATAGAAATATTGCATGCCTTAGTGACAACTTTAACAAGAACTTATTGGGTTTGCACGTCTTAGGGCTTAAATTTCCGTGTTTAGATTAGAAGTAATTAAACACGTTGTGCTTGCTAGATTAGAATGCATTGAGAAATCAACTTCTAGTCATATGTGGTTAAAGGGGGGTTAGACTATGAATCTACAATGCATTAGGGCTAAATATGAGTATTAGTGGTGAAATCATAATCCTTGTTTCTTAAAATCTGTGAAATCGAACTTGCTGCCTTACTAGAGACATTATTCCTCGTGTGATCGATATAGGTTTTCTTAAAACAAAAACCACACTTTATTACTTGTTGATTCGTGCACTTGTGAGTTAAAAATACCACAACAAGAGTTGACCTCATCGGTCCGCTTATGACAGGGTGTGGCTAGGTGAAATTTGCAATAGTAGTAATTGGCTATTTCACCAAGTGGGTAGTTGCTGAACCTCTGTTGACAATCACTGAAGCCAAAACTTCGAGCTTCATTTGGAAATCAATCATCTGCCACTTCGGTATACCTCATACGATCGTCATAGATAATGGCAGACATTTTGACAAGAAAAGCTATAGAGACATGTGCTCGAATTTGGGAATCAAGGCAGCATTCTCTTCACCATTCCACCTCAAGGCTAACGACCAAGTTGAGGCTGCAAATAAGATCATTAAGCATAATTTGAAGACTAGGTTGGACAAACACAAAGGGGTTTGGGTGGAAAAGCTCCCTGAAATCCTCTGGGCTTACAAGACGACTCCAAGAACTGGGACAAGGGAAACTCCTTTCTTTCTGGATTTTGTAGCCGAAGCTGTCATCCTGGTTGAAATAGGAGTACCTAATTTCTGAATTGAGCACTTCCAATCAAAGGAGAACGAACAACAAATGAGACTTAACCTAGATCTAATGGAAGAAGCAAGGGATCTGACTCAGGAGCATGCAGCCGTCTACCAGCAACAGTCAGCCAAATATTACAATTCAAAGGTCAAACAAAGGACTTTTTAGCTTGGTGATCTTGTCTTGAGGAAAATTACACTGAATACTAGAGAGCCTGGAGCTGGAGCAATGGGACTAACCTGGGACGGTCCATACTAGGTAAGAAAAGTAATCCGACCTGGAATATATCAATTGGAGGGAGAAGATGGAAAAATTCTCGCCCACCTGTGGAATGCAGAATACTTGAAGATTTATTTTCAGTAATTCATGTAAAAATTTCTTATGATTTGTATGACACATAGGAAGTGTCCACACCATGGGATGACCATTTGGAGTCAAGTCCAAACTTTTTATAATGGGTTGAATTATTTAACAAGAAATAATGTGGATGCTGCTGCAGGTGGTGCTTTACTTAATAAGTCTCAAAAGGATGCGTGCGACCTATTGGAGGAGATGGCAATCAACAATTCACAATGGGTAAGTGAAAGGAGTCAAAACCTAAAGAAGACCATGGCTGTCCATGAAGAGGATAAGTTAGATAAATTGAGTTGTCAAGTTGCAATGCTAACACTGCAACTTGAAACCTTGGGTTCCAACAATTATAATAATATTTCCAATATTTCTAATATTAATTGTTGTGAATATTGTGGGGTGAACTTTTGCTAGTCCCTAGCAAAGAAAGAACTAAAAACATCCTCCTAAAAAACCTAATACTTTGATGAGGTTGCCTCAGAGATTGTATAATCATATTAATTCAAAAGTAATTTCTAAGTGATCATGCATCTCAGCACCTTATCTTCTATTCAGCACAAAAGTGTGTGTGTGAAAATAAAATGATACAGTCAATTTCACGCATTTGAATAAATCTACATTAAATAGAGCTTGAAAATAAATATATGAACCACCATATGCTTGACATAATTTAATATCTCTCCACTAATGTAGATCAATGCATTACCTTGAATCAATAGGACTTTATAGGATTGTAATGTAATGGTTAAAGGGTAAAAGGCTAGAAGAAAGAAAATGATAGGAATAAAAATTCAAAGAAAGAAAACTTATGAATAATATGCTTATAATATTTTTGTCTTCTTCTGTCAAATACACTTTTCTTGTACCCTTCCTTCAAACATCACAAAATAATTCTTTTATTTTATTTATTTTTATTTTTTATTTATTTTTTTCACTTCACTTCTTTCTATATTTTTTTTTCTTTTTCAGCTTTTTCCTTCTAACCCCCAAATTGAATATTTTTATACCTTGCTCAAACTTATTTTTCAACATCAAAGTTGCATAGCCATATTTTGACCAACATCAACCACCCCCAAATTATCTTCTACTTCATTCTACCAAATACAATTTATAAGCATATATCACTTTAACATAAGTTCTCTTTGATAAATGTGTATAAGGTAGGAAAAATATATTTAGGCATAAAAGGTAAGCCAATGTGGTTTAAAGAATAAAAAGGCTCTAATATGCAATAAATTTTGCATCCTAAAAATGGCTCAAATAAGGTACTAGTGGATATATATTTCCAAGGTAGGCTAGAAAGGCTCAAACTTAAAACAAAAATGGCCTATATCATGTTCAAAGTAATGCATTTTTCTAGGATTTCGCCTCAAGCAATACTTATTCAAGTTCTAGAGTTCACAAAAAATAATCACTCTAAATTAATGCAAATCTTCTCCAAAATACAATCAAAATCATGCATATTTAATAAAGTGCTCAAAATTTTGAAAGTAATAACATGTGAACTTATCTTTAAGCATTAGAGAATACACAAAAGCAATTCCACTACCAAAGAATCAATTTATTAGCAATCATATTCCTATCATAGGCTCATCAAAATATGCTGAAAAACACTAAAAACAAAGAAATTCCAGCAGCAAAACAGTTTTTAAAACTAAAGAAGAGAAACTTCAAAACAAAGAGAACCACCTCCAAATTAAGATGAACATAGTACTCGATGTTCAAAAACAAATAAAATAAACAAAATAAAGAGTAAGGGTTTAAGAAAGCTTCCCCATTTGATGACATGCAATTTCATTGCAACTTTTATGCTCAAAATGCTCCCTTTTTGCCGATTACTCCTATTATGCCTCTTCTTTGATTGTCACCTCTTTGACACCTACAACATAAAACAAAAAACAACTAAAAATAAATTAAAACTGAAATTTAAAAATAAATACCTTTCAACTTTGGGTTGCCTCCCAAAAAGTGCTTGTTTCAAGTCTTTAGCTTGACTTTTTTGTGGAGCTCATCTTGGTTTCTTCCTTGGGTTGCCTCCATCTTGCAGCCCCAAAGATGATTTTCCTCTTGGAAGTTTGAGTCTTTTCGACTTCATTGGTTCATACATATAAATTTTTTCAATCCTAGAATCATGTCTTAACTTTAAAGTTCCCATGCAAACATCAATTTTAGCCTTGCTTGTAGCTAAAAATGGGCGTCCTATAATAATTCCATTACTTTCATGAAATACTACAAAGTCTACTAGGAAAGAAAACATGCCCACCTCCACTCTAATATTCATGGCTATCCCTAAAGGTTGGATTTGACTTTGATTAGCCATATTTACTACCATAGTTGTAGGTGTTAATGTTAAACCTAGTTTTCTTGCAATAGTATTATCCATAACATTAATAGAAGCGCCTAAATCACATAAACAATTAGACGATTCAATTCTATTAATGACGCAAGTTATCTCAAACCTTCCTTTATCTTCCATACATTGAGTCATTTTTTCTGTACTTTCTCTTTTTACCAAAGACGTTTTATTCATATAAAAAATTTCTTTAGTTAGGCCATCTTCACTTATTAGCTCTTATGTTTTATTTTCTAAATTAATTATAGTTCTACTACTAGCGAAGAAAGGCCTACCAAAGATCAATGTAGTATTAGGATCATTTATTTTTATGACTCTAAAATTTAGCACATATTCAAGAGATCCTACCTTGATACGAACATTCTCCAAAATACCTTCAATTGCAACACGAGTGTTGTCGCCCAATATAAGATCATCATCGGTTGAGCGCAGCCATTTGTAACCTAAAATCATGCAAATTGAATAAGGCATAATGTTAGTTGCAGCACCAAGATCACAGAAAGCATCAGAAAATTTAATATTTTTAATTTTGTAATCAAATGTAAATTTTCCTAGATCTTGTAGTTTCTTTGGAAACTCTTGGCACTCTTCTTCTTTTTCTCTTTTCTTTCTTTCTTCTTCTAGTCTCTTCTTTTAGGCCTCTATCTCTTTAAAGTTCTCCATGAACGGCTTTTGATCAAAGTGGTTGTATCCATCATACATTTGAGTAGGGCCATACATGGGATGAAAGTCATCGTCATCAAAGGCACTACTTTCCTTTGATTAACCCCATGTTTCATCCATCTCTTCTTCCAAAATATGATGGTTGGGCTGGTCTACTTCTTCACTGTATGCACCAATGTTATTAGAATCACTTTCTTCACTTGGCTCATCCCATTCCACAGCTTCCTTTGTGCTCAATTCGGCCACCACCTCCACTTTTGAGTTTGTTCTTTCTTTTTCCAAAGCTGTTGGCTTTTTCACTACCCTCTTTCCGTCACTATTCTCATTGTAGGTCCAGCTATCTTCATTTGGATCCTCTTCCTCAAGCCATGCTTCAAATTCAGCTGCAATTTCGGATAGTTTTTGCCTATATTCTCTTTTGGCCGGTTCTACCTTTGGATTTTCATCCAAATTGGGAGCTTTGGTTTTCTCTTGTATTTCCTTCTCCTTATCACTTTGGGACTCCTTTTTACTTTGGACAACTTCCTTTGGGTTAACTTCGGTTTGGCTTGGAAGAGTGCCCAAAGGTCTTTTGATAGCTTGAGCGAGCTGCCCCTCTTGCATTCCTAATCCCTTTATTGCTGTGTTTGTTTCCTGTATATGAGCACTATAAGCATCATTCATTTTAATCATAGCTTGCCCAAGTAAAAAAACAGTTTGAGAATTTTTATTGAAGTTCGAGGATTGTAATTGTTGGTGTTGTTGAGGTGGAACTTGAAAGATCCCTTTCTGTTGTCCTCCTCCTAGGGTGGATGAGTTGTCTCTCCATGAAAAATTTGGATGGTTCCTTCATCCTGGATTGTAAGTGGTGGAGAAGGGGTTGTTGTTGCTATTGACTTGTCAGAAATTCCCTACAAAATTCACATCATTAGTTTCATTAGAATTTCCTAAATGGAAATTTATGCTTTCATGATTATCCCCACAATATTCACAACAATTAATATTAGAAATATTGGAAATATTAGTATAATTGTTGGAACCCAAGGTTTCAAGTTGCTTTGTAAGCAATGCAACTTGACAACTCAATTTATCTAACTTATCAACTTCATGGACATCCATGGTCCTTTTTAGATTTTGTCTCCTTTCACTTGTCCATTGGGAATTGTTGATTGCCATCTCCTCCAATAGTTCATATGCATCCTCTTGGGATTTATTCAGTAAAGTACCACCTGCTGTTGCATCCATGTTATTTCTCGTTAAATTATTTAACCCATTATAAAAAGTTTGGACTTGACTCCAAATGGGCATCCTATGGTGTGGACACTTCCTAAGTAGTTCTTTTAGCCTCTCCCAAGCTTCATACAAAGATTCTCCATCAAATTGATGAAAAGTACTAATTTCATTCCTAAGCTTGGCGGTTTTAATGGGTGGAAAAAATTTGTTCAAAAACTTAAAGCCTAAATCATCTCAAGTGACAATACTCTTAGAAGGTAGAGATTGTAACCAACTTTTGGCTTTATCCCTTAAGGTGAAAGGAAACAACTTAAGTTTTATAGCATCTTCAGTAATGCCATATATTTCACTAACTCACATATATCACAGAAATTCGATATATGTTGGATAGGATCCTCACTTGGTAACCCTCCAAATTAGTAATTGTTGAGCATAGACATGGTAATAGGCTTGACCTCAAAGCTAGGTGCATCAATAGGTGGTCTCCTAATACATGACATATCATCAACCCTTCTAGGTGCAGCATAATCCCTAATAGACCTATAACCTTGGTTAATAGGGACTTTAGGAATTACTGGGTTACCTTGGTTTTCCATATTGTTTTCCTCTCTTTCAGTGTTTCTAAATAAAGTCTCTCTAACTCCCTCTCTCTTTAATCTCCTTAGATCTCTCTCAGAAAATTCAGAGTCAAAGTTTAGACTCATAAAATAAAACAATTAAAGAAAGCTGAAAAAATATAAACAGTAAAACAAAACAAAACAGAAAAAAAAAAAACAGCAACTGAAAATAAATGGAAAACTGAATTAAAACAGTATCTACTATAAGGAAACTGAAATCAAACAATTAAATAACTCAAAAGAATTAAAACTCAATGCAAAGCAAATTAAACTAAAAGTAAACACAAAAACTAAGCAATAATAAACACCACACAGCAAACAAAATAACTTAAAACAGTAGACAAAAAGTTCAGTAATTGTTTTTTTTCTTTTTGGATTTTCGAATTTTTTATTTATTTATATTAATCTGAAGATTAAACAAATAAAATAAAAAATTCAGTAATGAAAAACTTAAAACAGAAAACAAAAACAAACAGTAAACAGAAATAAAAGTGCAGTAAATTTTTTTTTTTATTAGTATGGAAAGATAAAACTTAAGATAAAACTAACAATAAGCTAAACAAAATTCAAACAGCAGTAAAATAAAACAAAACAGTAAGCAAATATATATATATATTTATTTATATAAAACCGAAAACACTAAAACCCTAAACACAAAAAACACACAAAAAAAAAAAAAATTAAAACTTATCTACTTCGATTTTCTCCTTCTTCAAACTTGATTTGGATTGCTTTGGATCCATGAAAGCTTTCCAATTTGTTGATCTTTGATGATTATAACCGAACCTATCACAAAAATAAAAACAAAAGATTAAACTAAAAACAGAAATTTAATTAACAATAAATTAAAATTTAAAACTAGAAAAAATTATTCCTCGGCAACGGCGCCAAAAACTTGTTGTGGTATAATTAACTCGCAAGTGCAAGAATCAACAATTAATAAAGTGGAGTTCAAAGAAGAATTCCGATATCGATTCCACGAGGAATAATGTCTCTAGTAGTAAATTTAAATCAATTGCAAACTAAAATTTAAAAGTAAAAGAGAGTTGTTTTTTATTGTTCTTTGTTGAGCAACCAGCATTAATTAAAAAGCAAAGCAATATAAGAATTAAAAAGAAAGCAGCAAGTGAAGATTCAAAGATTTAAGAGAATAAGGATTATGATTTCACCACTATTACTCATATTTAGCCCTAATGCATTCTAGATTCATAGGTTAACCCCCCTTTAACCACATATGACTAGAAGTTGATTTCTCAATGCATTCTAATCTAGCAAGCACAACGTGTTTAATTACTTCTAATCTAAACACAGAAATTTAAGCCCTAAGACATGCAAATCCAATAAGTTCTTGTTAAAGTTGTCACTAAGGCATGCAATATTTCTATAACCATGTATTTTACTGACCATCCATACTTATATCCCTTATTTCTAAGCCAATATAAATACTTAATCAATCCACCTTTTCATGGAAGCATTAAGAGCTACAATAAAATATTAACCTTTAATATGAATCAATTCAAAAATGCATTAAACACTAAATACTTGTAATAGGGTTACATCATAATCCTCATAGAAAATTAGCTACACATGTTCTTAGTATTATTCATCAAATAATAAAAAGAAAACATAGAATGAATAACAAAAGATTAAAAGTGAAGAGATCAAATCTAGAGTTGATGACTGCTGGATTTGGTCTTCAATCTTCTCCTCTTGCTTCTCCAAACTATGATCAAGAACCAACATGACTCCTCCAAGAATGCTGGTCAAATTCCTCCTTGATTCTTTCTTTGTGTATCACTTCTTCTCTATGTAAAATACTCTCAATATTTGAATAAAAACCCTAAGAAAACTTGGTATGCTATCGTGAGAATGGAGAGGGAAGGAAATGAATATGCGGCTAGAGAGGGAGAAGAATGGTTGTAGCCGTGAGGGCTGTAACTAGTGTAAGGAATTGTGTTTTTCACTCTTCAAGGTTGTATCTATTTATAGGAGAGGTTTTATAACATCCCGTACCAAGAAAATATAGTAAAATTTTCAAGTTTGACCAGTTTGACCGAGAGAGGCTCGGGGTTGACTTTTTGTGTGAGTGTGACCGTTGCGTAAAGCTAGTCGATACGGGTTCGTAGACTAGTAGTACGCTTGATTCTGAGCTAAAACTGAGAAGTTGTGGTTGAAATAGTGCGATGGGCATTTTGGTAATTTTGCAAGGCTGGCTTTAAGGAGCGTGAAATGACTAATTTTCCCTCGCCTGCATCTTTTAAATTTCCAGAAGCTTCTGGTTTGAGAGAGGAAGCCCAACGCCACCCCCGTTTCTTTTCCCCCCGTGAGGCACCGTTGCCTCCCTCGCCGGCAACGGCAGTTTTTCGGTCAGATCAGGCCGGAAACTACTTGGATAATGAAGCTTGCGACCTCCCCTCTCTGATGGTACTGGTGACTTGCCATGGAGAAGCTTAGATCACTGGAGATCAAAGGAAACCTAGTAGCCCCTTCGGTTGCAATTGCTGGATTTCTAGCAAAAATTGGCCGATCCACTGCTCAGAAATGATGGCTCGGGTCCTCCTCCACCTTTCTCCACCAAGCTCTGGCTGTGAATCGTGGTGGACCACTAAAAACAACAAGGAAGCCAGCGGACCAGTTTCTCCTCCGGTCACCGGATCCCGACGATTTTCGGTTGCGGGGCTGGTCCTTTGCTCATCTTTTGGACCTCCTGAGGCTGATTCCGGCATCCGTTCATCCCAAATCTCGTTCATGTGGACAGTACGAGTGGAGGGTGTTCAGCTGCAACTTCTCGACCATTTTTTGGCCACCACCGGTGGCAGTTGGACGAAGTAAATTCTTGGTTGTATTCTACTCTCTTCAGGCTTCGTTTTGATATATAATTCGCATATTACAGTTGCGTATTTGGAATTTACTTAATTTTGAGTTATGTTGTCAATAACTGTTAAAATAGGAATTGTTGATGATTGGTGATATAAATATGTATGTAAATATGTTTTGGTGATTGCTTTAGAATGAATTGGTATGCTGAGACTACATGATTTGATTGGGTGATTGAATTTCATGGTTATAGATAACGGTTACAGAATATATATATTATGTGATTATTTTACTATGAATTTTAAATAATTGTTGGGGAAATTGTGGCTTGAGTTTAGCTGTATTGCTGTTTGACTGTTTGAGAACTAATTTGATTGCGTATGTGGATTTTAGTTTATGAATGATTATGTGGAAATAATTGTTGTGAATCTTGGTTTGTGAATGTTTATATTGATATGATTGTGTGGTTGAGAACTGCTTGGGCGAGGAATTATGCCGCCAAGCAGGGGTGCTGCAAGCTTGGGCAAGGAATTATGCCGCCAAGCTATGAGTTTTATCTTGCTAAATTTACTTAAAAAGCTTTGACGAGGTTAAAAGTGGTTAAGAGATGACAAATGAGAATTATGTTGAATGTGTTGATATGACTGGCAATGGCATGTTCAGTGCAAATATGCTGTGGGAACTACAGGTAGCTTGATCCCTATTAAAAGGGGTATGTAGGCAGCTCATTTTTACACTGAGTCCAGCTACACTTTACTTAAACAATATATTTGTTTGAGTGTTGAGTTAACTACTAAGGCGTAGATTTATTTGATTGGGATATGTGTGCTGATAGAGTGAACATTGTGCATAAATGATTTTCCTTGCAGGTTTGTAATTATTTGTATTTTGGGGATGTTAGAAAAAGAGACAAAATGCTTCTGAAATTTCTAATAAAATTTCTGGCATTAGAAATAAATCTTTCAGTCTGTTGGTTTTTATCGTTTTGATTAACGGCTTGACAGACTTAAACGACTGCTTAATGGCTTAATAGCAATATCAAGTCATGCAGGCAGGATCCAGGTGGGTTGGGTCATGTCAGGTTTAACCCTATGGTATCTCTAAACCCTAGAGAATATAGGAGATATAACATCACATAATCTCAAAATTTCATATTTCCTCTACTGGCTGGCCACCCTAGGGACTTGAATGTATTTTGTGCTTCATGTTCACACTAGAGATAAGGAAACATTCCTTATCTCTCAAGGAATAAAAATCAATCTCTAATTCCTTTTACTTTTATCCTAAATATTATTCCAATAATTAAATTAGAATAATCTAACCTCCCATGTGGCATATGATGTAGCAAATTCGGTCGCATGGTTGGTAAAAGATGACATGGCAGACCAATCACAAATGTAGTCCAAGTAAGCATAGAACTTTCCTTTTATATCTTTAATGACCATCAAGCAGATTCCAAGTAAACTTTGGGTAACCAAATGAACTCTTAATTCACTAATTGTTGTGGAAAAAGTTATTTCTATGTCTTAGGTTTCCAGACACATCTTGTTTGCATAAATCGGACATCAAGAAGGCACTCAAATTCCAGTTTTCCCATGATGGTGTAAGTCTGCCGCAACTATTGGTAATGTTGATTTTGTAAATCAAACTGGCACTGATTGGTCAAACCAATTGCAATGAAACTTTTTAGTATTGAAGCCTAGTGAGTTAGGAATCATTTTCAACTGGAATCGCACAAAACCTCAAAGTGTAGCTCCAAATATGATTTTCTCAGTAAAGATTATTTAGAAACACAGTAATTCCGGCTTTAGTTTTTCTTTTACTGAAAACAGAAAAATAAAATAATTAAGTACTTTTCATTAACATTTAATCACAAACTAGCTTAAATTCAATATAAAAAGTGGCATAAAAATATTAACATTTTATGACTATCACGGGGATAATCATGAAAGCATACATTGCCATTTAGGAAATTCTAATGAAACTAATGATGTTAATTTTGTAGGGAATTTTCGACAAGGCAATAACAATAACAATCCCTTCTCCAATACTTACAATCCGGGATGGAAGAACCATCCAAACTTTTCTCGGAGAGACAACTCAAATACCCAGGGAGGACAACAACAAAAAGGGATCTATCAAATTCCACCTCAACAACACCAAAAATTCCAGTCCTTAAATTTTCAGAAAACTTCTCACCCTCAATCTCATAATTCTTCTCCTACTACTATATCTTTACTTGAGCAATCTATGATAAAGATGAATGATATTTTAGTGCTTTCATGCAGAAAACTAAAGTAGAAATTAAAGGTTTAAAGAACCAAGTGGAGCAACTAGCTCAAGCTCAAGTTCCTAATCCGCAAGAGAAGCAAAGTGATCTAAAGAGATTAGTAACTCAACTTGCTAGATTTCAACTCGAGACAAAGAAAGAGTTTTCAAGCTCTATGGCGCAAACTGAAAGCTTCATGATCAAAATGGAGGACCAATTCAACAATCAAGCTGGTGCCATTAAAGGACTTGAAACTCAAATAAGTCAACTATCAAACATGTTTCAAAGAGCACAAGAAATTCTCCCATCCAATACTGGACAAAATTCTAAGGAGGTAATTTCTATTAAATTGCAAGATGGTAAACAAATAACTAATTCTTTTGATGTGCAGCTATGACATTCGATAAAAGGATATAGATCACCAAGAAGAGCCAAGAGATGTAGCTAAAGGGGAAACTGAAATACAAGATTTGAATTGTGAAGATGTATCTTCATCTTCCATATAACGCCACACTATCTATCCAACTAATATTTTCTCCAATTTAGCCACCGCACTTCAGACGGGTATGAAATTTTTGGTCAGACTTCCCAGAGAGGTCACCCGCAGGAATGCTCTCATTGGAGCATGCTTAACTCCAAAGTTTTTCCAACCCTGAAGCCAAACGCTCTGAAAAGGCCTTGGTTGTTAAGAGAGTGCTCACTTTACATTTGAACCATTACCATTTGACACCCTTCCACACCCAAGCGATGTGAGATTGGACACCAATCTCTGCCAGTAAGGTAGCCTGCCAGTGCCCCCTACACCCGTCCACACTTACCCTGGCTCTGGATCCAATCTCTGCCAGTAAGGTAGCCTGCCAGTGCCCCTTACACCCGCCCAAACTTACCTTGGCTCTGGATCCTGGTCGTCACATTCCAAGATTCAAGTTGAGGTACTGAAGCCTCACGTTTCTAAGTATATACCTCCTCATGCTAGAGGAGCCTCTGAAAGAGAAAAAGAAACAAAAAATGAGCTGCTACCCGTAGAGAAGAAAAGGGAAACGAATTGGGAATACAAGCAACACCAACCACCGCCATTCCCTAACAGGTTTAAGCAGAAGGTAATAGACTTTTAATTTGGAAAATTTCTAGATGCTTTTAAGAAACTGCATGTTAATATCCCTTTTGTAGATGCTCTAGAAAATATGCCAAACTATGCTAGGTTTTTAAAAGAAATTATGAAAAAGAAAAAGAAATTAGGAGGTCATGAGATGGTAGTTTTGAATGATGAGTGCAGTGCCATATTACAACATAAGCTACCTCCAAAATTAAAAGATCCACGGAGTTTCTCTATTCCTTGTCATATTGGTCATATTAAATTTTCTAATGTTTTATGTGACTTAGGAGCTTCCATAAATTTAATGCCTTATTTTTGTTTCAAGAAGCTTGGACTGGGAAAAGTAAAGCCCACCTCAATTTCTTCACAAATGGCAGATCGTACCATCAAGAAGCCAAAGGGAGTACTTGAGGATGAAATCATAAAATTTAATAAGTTTTACTTCCCTATAGATTTTGTGGTGTTAGATATGGATGAGGATGGTGATATACCTTTGATTTTTGGTAGACCTTTCTTAGCTACTAGTCGTGCTTTAATAGATGTACAATAGGGTAAGCTTACCTTTAGGATTGATAACGAAAAGGTCAGCTTTAATATCTACAAGCCCACTCCTTATCCCAAAGATGAATGGTGCAATGAGATTATGGACTCAGAATCAAGATTGTTAGAGAAAAATGCGTAAAAGAATAAAGGGTTGCATGGTTCAAAGTTTATTAAGAGTTGTTTTGGAGGTGAAAGCAACAAACAAATTGATCCTGGATAGAGCTTCACAAGAAAGTCAAGCTAGAGACTTGAAACAAGCGCTTTTTGGGAGGCAACCCAAAGTTTAAATGTATTTTTAATTTTATTTTCTTTTAGTTATTTTTGTTTTGTGTTTTTAGGTGTCAAAGAAGAGAAAATGAAAGGAGACGTGAATAGGAGTACTCGACCAGAAGCTTAAAGATTAACAAAATAGGCAATTTCATTGAATCTCTTCAAATGGGGGAGCTTTCTTTACCCTTACTCTTTATTTATATATTCTTTGTTTTGAACATCGAGGACTATGTTCATCTTAAAGTTGGGGGTGGGTTCTCTATGTTTAAAAGTTTTCTTCTTTAGTTTTTAATTTAGTTTTTTTTTTTAAATAATTTTACTTTGTTGCTGGAATTTTTGTTTTAGGTGCTGTTTTTATATTTTGATGAGCCTATGATAAGAATATGATTGTGAATAAATTGATTCTTAGGTAGTGGAATTGTTTTTGTGTCTCTTCTAATGCCTAAAGTTAAATTCACATGTTATTACTTTCAAAATTATTTTGAGCACTTCATTAAATATGCATGATTTTGGTTGTATTTTGGAGAAGGTTTGCATTAATTTAGAGTATTATTTTTTTGTGAACTCTAGAACTTGCATAATTATTGCTTGAGGAAAAATCCTAGAGAGATGCATTACTTTGAATATGATTTAGGCCATCTTTGTTTTGAGATTGAGCCTTTCTAGCCTACCTTTGAAATATTTATTCGTTAGTACCTTATTTTGAGCTATTTTTAGGATGCATAATTGATTGCAAATTAGAGCATTTTTATTTATTAAGCCACATTGACTTACCTTTTATGCCTAAATATACTTTTCCTACATTTTACACATTTATCAAAGAAAGCTTATGTTGAAATTGGATATAGCTTATAAATTTGTATTTGGTAGAGTGAAGTAGAAGATAATTTGGGGCTGGATGATGTTGGTAAAAATATATTATGTATCTTTGGTGTTGAAAAAGAAGTTCAACCAATGTATGAGAAATAACAAATTTGGGGGTTGAAAGGAAGAGAAAAAGAAAAGAAAGAAAAAAAAATGTTGTGAAAAAAGAATTGTTTTGTGAAGTTTGAAGGAAGGGAAGAAGAAAAGTACATTTGAAAGGAGAAAATAAAAAGTTTTATAAGCATATTATTCATAAGTTTTCTTTCTTTGAATTTTTATTCCCTATCCTTTTCTATCTTCTAAACCATTACCCTTTATCCTTTACAAAACAAGCCATTGAAGTCCTATTGATTCAAGGTAATGCATTCATCTACATTAGTGGAGAGCTATTTAATTATGTCAAGCATATGGTAGTTCATATATTTATTTTCAAACTCTATTTAATGTAGATTTATTCAAGTGCATGGCTTGAATGTATTATTTGATTTTCACACACACACTTGAAAGTGATAATTATGTTGAATTGAAGATAAGGTGTTGAGATGCATGATCACTTGGAAATTACTTTTGAATTAATATGATTATGCAATCTTTGAGGCAACCTCATCAAGGTATCTGTTTTTATAGGAGTATGTTTTTAGTTCTTTCTTTGCTAGGGACTAGCAAAGTTCAAATTTGGGGGTATTTGATAGGCATAAAATGTTAATGTTTTTATGCCACTTTTGATATTGAATTTAAGCTAGTTTATGATTAATTGTTAATGAAAAATACTTAAATATTGTATTTTTCTATTTTTTAGTAAAAGAAAGAAAAGGCTGGAATTACTGTAATTCTGCGTAACCTTTACTAAGAAAATCATATCTGGAGCCACGCCTAGAATTTTTGTGCGATTCCAGTTGTGAATGATTCATGATTCAATATTATTGAATGCTACAAAGTTTCATTACAAATGGTTCGGCCAATCAGTGCCAGTTTGATTTACAAACTCAACAAATTCATCAGTTGCTGCAGATTTACACTATCTTGGGACAATGAGGATTTGAGTGTCTTCCTGATGTCAAATTTGTGCCTGGAAAGCTAAGACATAGAACTAATGTTTGCAACAAAAATCACTGGACTCGAAGTTCATTTGGTCACCCAAAGTGTACTTGGAATTGTCCTGACGGTCGATGAAGATAAAAAAGGAAAGTTTTATGCTTACTAGGACTACCATTGTGATTGGACTGCCATGTTACCAAACATCAGCTATGTTTCCGAATTTGCCACATCATATGACACATGGAAGGTCAGATTATTCTAATTATATTAATTGGAATAATATCTAGACTAAAAGAAATTAGAGTTGCATATTAATTTGATACCTAACAAGATAAGGAAAGTATCTCTATCCCTAGTGTGAACATGAGACACAAATACATCCTTACCCTTAAGGTGGCCGGCCATATAGAGAATTTAGGAGAGTTTGAGATCATATAATATTATATCTCCTATATTCTCTAGGTTTTAGAGACACCTTAGGCTTAAACCACTCTTAAACCTCTTTTATAAATAGATTGATACCTTGAGAGTGAGAAGAATCATCATTTACACCACACAGCCCTCATAGCTACAGCAACCTTGTTCCCTCTCCAGCCGCACCTTTCCCTTTTCTTTTCTTCCCCATTCTCATAGAAACATAGGTTTTTAGTAAATTTTATATTTAGTTTTTAAGAGAGCAAAGTTGTGTTACACAAAGAGAAGTCCAAGGAGATTCGGCCAGCCTTTGGAGGAATCAACTTGAAGCTTTGATCATTGTTTGAAGAAGCCAAGAAGAACGGATTGAAGGATCAATTCCCAGCAGTCATAAACCGGATTTGTTTTCTTTTCTCTCATCTTCTTTGTTATTTAAATGATGCTATCTCTTAGTTATTTCATGGATAATTTTGAGACGATGTGTAACTAATTTTACTATAAGGATTGTGATGTAACCCTATTACAAGTATTTAGTTTTTAATGCATATTTAGTTTGATTCATGTTTTAAGGTTAATATTTCATTGTAGTTCTTAATGCTTTCCATGAAAAGGTGGATTGATTTACTATTTATATTGATTTAGGGATAAGGAATATAAATATGGATGGGCAATGAAATACATGTTTATAGGAATATTGCATGCCTTAGTGACAACTTTAACAAGGTCATATTGGGTTTGCATGTCTTAGGACTTAAATTTTCGTATTTAGATTAGGGATAATTAAATACGTTGTGTTTGCTAGATTAGAATGCATTGAGGGATCAACTTCTAGAGGGGGGTTAACCTATGAATCTATTTTGCATCAGAACTAAATATGAGTAATAGTGGTGAAATCATGATCCTTGTTCTTTAAAATATGTGAAATCTTACTTGCTGCGTTTCTTTTGATTTTTATTATTGCTTTCTTTTTAATTAAATGCTTGGTTGCTCAATAAAAAAACTTTCAAAAACAACTCTCTTTTTATTTTCTAAGTTTAATATACAATTGATTTAATTTATAACTAGAGACGTTATTCCTCGTAGGATCGATATCGGTTTCCTTCTCAAAAGGAATCCACTTTATTACTTGTTGATTCGTACACTTGCGAGTTGATTAAAATATACCACAACAATTCTTATACACACTGTCAACTATCAAAGACTCAGCCACTGGTGTAGCTAGCAATAAACTACACTCTAAAGGTTCCAACATTCTATCTGAATATATAGCAAAATTTCTAGAAACATATGAATGTGTAGAACCCGGGTCAACCAACACATATGCATCATTGCCAAAAATAGAAACTGTACCTACTATTGCTTTTGGTGTCGTATGAGTTTCTTGCTGATCCATTGCATATAGTCTTCCTTGATTTCTGGGTCTACCAGACTGTCCCCCATGTCTGCTACTGGGCTCACCCTTGTTCTGTTATGGTCCTCTATTTCCTCCAGTACTATAACTTCTCTGAACATGAGGTTGATTTCCACCCCCATAACCTGAACCATAAGTTCTTTGATATGAACCTCCTGCTTGCTGTTATTGAGGACAATTCTTTTTCATCTGCCCTTGTTGTCCACATTAGAAGCATACCATCCCCATTGTCTAACAAGATCCATAATGTTATCTCCCACATAGCCTTCACACTGGTACACCACTCCGAACTCCCTGGCTAAATTGGGATCCTCTATTTGTTCCAGTTCTGGATCCACTTTCCATCCTTAAGCAACCACCATAACTGTGTCTCAAAATTTGGCTCCTACACAACCTTCCAAAATGGGAGTGTATTGAGCTTTGTCCTAAGGTTTGTTCTTGTTCTCCACTTCTATCAATCATAAAACTTCTTCTAGCAGATTCCATAAATCTAGAACCACTACCACTCTTTTTTGGAGGCCTATCATTCTTAAAGAAAGTTTTGACGAATTGAGGAAACTTCTTTTTTTGTCCTTTTTCTTTTCTAACCCTTTCTTGATTCAAAGACTTCTCAACATTTACTGCAGCTTGTACAAGTCTTCCAAATTCTGTAAAACTTGAAGCTATCACTAGTGTCCTGACACTATCATTCAAACCATTTTCAAACTTTCTGCACATTTGATGTTCATTTTCCACCATAAATGGAGCAAACCTAGACAGTTCTAGGAACTTGCTCTCATATTCTTCTACTGTCATATTTCCTTGTCTCAACCCTACAAACTAGTTAACTCTATCATCCTGATAACTGACAGGATAAAATTGAGCATATAACAATTCCTTAAACATGTTCCAAGTAATTTCACTAGGGTTGGTAACTTTTCCTTGAACTGATATCCACCAATGATTTGCTCCTCCATCCAATAAGAATGTAGCATACAATAACTTATGTTCATCTGTGCACTTTAACACTTTGAATATTTTTTCCAACCTTTGCATCCAGTTGCCAGCATCAGTTAGATTTCTTGTTCCTTCAAAAGTTGTAGACCTCAAAGAACGTAATTGTTTGAGCGTTGGATCACCATCCGGTTGAGCTCTTCCGTGATTTGCTGCATTTAATGCTTGAACAAACATATCCATAGTTTGTTGTAGCCTGTTCCTGCTGAGAGCTGTGTATGCCGTCCGGATCCCTTTCTGGACCCATGCTAAACTCCTATTCTGGTGGTGCCTCAGGCGCACTATTTGTACGCCTACCACGTCGTCTTGAGAACATGATTCTACAAAAAAAAAATACAATCCTTAATTCACTCACAACCAACTAAATCCAAATTATCATCAATCACAAACTTTTCAACACTATACACAACTTTACCACATCTTACTACATTTCTTTATAACACTGCTCTCATACATAGTTGACAGGACCAGACTAACCAACTCTTGTGTGCAGGACTTAATCATGCTGATTAAGTCCCTAAGCAGTCAACAACCACCATAATTATAAATTCACAAGCAAAACTCCTACTTGCCAGAAATTCAACATAAATTTCGGCAGAGTTTAGTCTGTTTTGATAAGATTCTCCAAATTAATTACAAGTACCTGCAAGTCCAGAAAATAATTCCACCATATTCCAATCCACTAAACTCTGCCATAGTTTAAGTAATCTCACAACAAGACACCCATATACATAATTTCCATGATATATTTATATAAACTTCGATTACAAAATATCTCTCTAATATACCACAATTTACTACGTAACTAACACATAATCTTGTATAATCTAAGTATGCTACTACTACCTTTAACTCATTCCTCTTGCTCGTACTTGTAATAGTAGCAAGATAACAATCCAAGAACTACCTGAGAATGAGCATAAAAAGCCTCATTGTCGAAAGAATGTATAGGAGTGAGAGTATCCGACTGTATACCTCATGCAACTGCTTACTCACGAAGCTTATCCGAGTGCACAATCTCTTGAATAATGCTCGTAAGCCCATCAACAAATAATTGTAGTTGATTGACCTTAATCATGAGCTCGGAGATCATCTTTCCTTGTGAACTACTCTGCCATAGTGTTGTTGTGGTATATTTTAGATCAACTCGCACGTGTATGAATCAACAAGTAATAAAGTGGATTCCTTTTAAAAAGAAAACCCATATCAATCCCACGAGGAATAATGTCTCTAGTTATTGAAATTAAATCAATTTTAAATTAAACTTAACAAAACTAAAAGAGAGTTGTTTTTTATTGTAGTTGTAGGGTAGCAAAACAATAAATAAAGAAAGCAATATTAAAAATTAAAGAAGGCAACAAGTAGATATTCAAAGGTTTTAAGAAACAAGGATTATGACTTCACCACTATTACTCCTAGTTAGCCCTAATGCATTTTAGATTCATAGGTTAACCCCCATTTGACCATAAGTGACTAGAAGTTGATTCCTCAATGCATTATAATCTAGCAAGCACAATGTATTTAATTATCCCTAATATAAATACCGAAATTTAAGCCCTAAGACATGCAAATCCAATATGTTATTGTCAAAGTTGTCACTAAGTCATGCAATATTCCTATAACCATGTATTTCATTGGCCATCCATATTTATATCCCTTATTCCTAAGTCAGTATAAATACTAAATCAATCCACCTTTTCATGGAAGCATTAAAAACTACAATGAAATATTAACATTAAATATGAATCAAACTCAAATATGCATTAAACACTAAATATTCGTAATAGGGTTACATCATAATCCTCATAGAAAATTAGTTAAATATCATCTCAAAATTATTCATCAAATAATTAAAAGACAACATAGTTCAATTCACAAAAAGATTAAGAGTAAAGAGATAAAATCCAAAGTTGATGGCTGCTGGAATTTGTTCTTCAATCTTCTTCTCTTGGCTTCTCCAAACTATGACCAAAGACTCAAGGTAACTCCTCCAAAAGAGCTAGCCGAATTATCCTTGAACTTTGCTTTGTGGATCACAACTTTTCTATGAAATAACCCTTAAAAACTGAGCATAAAACCTAAGACAGCTGCTGAAAAACGTGAGAATGGGAGAAAGGGAAAGAGAGCTGCGGCTATGATGAGAGGGAGAGAAAAGGTTGCAGCCGTGAGGGCTGGTGGTGATGGTGTCTTGTCTTCCAATAATGCATGGTAATTGTAGGGAATGTTTAGGAAAGGTTTAACCCTAAAACCCTTCTAAAACCTAGAGAATATAGAATATAATATGTAAACTCAATCTCAAACTCCCATAATTCATAGCAAGGCCGGCCACCTCAAGGAGAGTAAGGTAATTTGTGTCTCATGTTCAGACTAGAAATAAAGAAACATTCCTTATCTCTTTAGGAATCAAATTTGTATTCAACTCTAATTCCTTTTACTAGATATTATTCCAATTAATATAATTAGAATAATCTGACATTCCATGTGGCATATGATGTGGAAAATTTCGTACACATGGCTGAAGTGTGATGACATGGCAGTCCACTCATCAATAGCATCCTAGTAAGCCAAAATACTTTCCTTTTATATCTTCCATGACTGCTAGGCAGATTCCAAGTACCTTTTGGATGACCAAATGGACTCTGAATTCATTAATTCTAATTGGAAAATTCAGGTATGTCTTAGATTTTCAAGAATATCTTGTTTTTACAATTTGGACATTAGGAAGACACTCAAATTCTAATTTCCTAGAGATGGTGTAAATCTGCCACAACTGTTGGAAATATTGATTTTGTAAATCAAACTGGTACTTATTGGCCAAACCAATTTCAATGAAACTTTGAATCATTTAAGCCTAATGAATCATAAATCATTTGCAACTATAATCGTACAAAACCTCAAAGTGTAGCTCCATATATTATTTTTTGACTAAAAGTTGCGCAGAAATACAGTAATTTCATCTTTAGTATTTCTTTTACTAAAAATAGAAAAATACAGTAATTAAGTACTTTTCATTAACAATTAACTATAAACTAGCTAAAATTCAATATAAAAAGTGGCTTAAAAACATTAACACTTTATGCCTATCAGGTGTACGAAAATAATTTGTAAATTTGTAGCCTTTTCCCTTCTCCCAAACTCAACCTCCATACTCATCAGTCCCAATGCTTGTGTAAGCACATCATTTGGGGGCATAGCTTCAATTTTTCCTTTTTCTTCATTCTTCTAAAGGATATTCTACAAATTTTTCACATTACATATGTTAGACATTTATATATACACACATACATATATGTACAAAGATTTATATATAAATACATTAAAACTCACAATATTTTTGCATACAGCTTATGTTTTGAGGTTGGCATACTTTCCATCTTTTCGTATGCGTGCTTGTATCCATAATTCATCGTGAACGATAAAGATGCCTTTTTCTTTATGCTGTAAAATTAATAATAAAGTATATTATATTACGACAACCCTATGCCCTAAACCAATATATTATATATTATGCAAAAGTAATTATGGTGAGAAGTACATATCAATTTCTTTTTCAAATAAGGAATAACCCAGTACACCAATTCAATGGGAATATTTATTGTTCTTTCTTATTATCTTTTGCTTCTCTTTTCTCCACGAACTTTTCATTTTGCCTTTGTAGTACAAACTTATCCCACACCTTCTAGATAATGAATGGGTACTTGGCAAGTGGATGCCGATAGAGATCAGGTGTCTTCAAGTACGACTTCACGTGCTTCTTGTGCATTTGCATTTTAATGGCCATTAGAATTTGAGTTCCTTTTAAGCAAATATTGCACTGCATTTATAGTACTCCTAATATGATTTTCGGAACCTGTTCATATATTTGTATCTATAGACCAAATTTAAGAGTCCTTATTCGTACATATGGCATTTTCTTTGCTAATGAAGATAGAAATTTTGGAAGAAAAAGGTATGTTTATTTTCATGTCAATTGACTTGTGAATTTATAATTATTTTATTGGATTTTATCTAAGTTTCGACTATATTTATCAGTTTTATTTTGTATACTCATAATGTATTGAATATGGTTTTTGGTTGAGCCATATATACAAAAACTATTAATGGATTTGAAGACAAATCTTCTCATTCATGAGTTTCATATGCCAAGTTTTCTATTGCTTCACAGTGAAATTATTTAATTATAACTTTATTTATAATTGATTAAATTATTTATTTCATTGTGAATAATATTTATTGAAATTTATTTTAGTCTATTTATTGTTATTTAGTATGGGCATTAATCATTTATTATTTTAAAATTATATTGGTTAAACCAATAGCCAAATAATATAGCCATCGTTGAGGGATTGGTGTGACGACCAGAATCCTGAGCCAAGGTAAGTGTGGGCGGGTGTAGGGGGCACTGGCAGGCTACCTTACTGGCAGAGATTGGTGTCCAATCCCACATCACCCGGGTGTGGAAGGGTGTTAAATGGTAATAGTTCAAATCTAAAGTGAGCATTTTCTGAACAACCAATGCCTTTTTAGAATGTTTGGCTTCAGGGTTGGAAGAACTTTGGGGTTAAGCGTGCTCCAGTGGGAGCAATTCTGTGGGTGACCCCCTGGGAAGTCTGACCAAAACCTCCATACCGTCTGAAGTGCGGTGGCTAAATTGGAGACAATATTGGTTGGAGAGAGAGTGTGGTGTTACATTGGACCAATGAAAAGATTTTGATTTATTTTAATGGAATGAAAGATTTCCATTAGATATAATTTGGTAAAACATATTTACTGACCATTGATACTATGGAGCATGGCTACTCAGTTGTGAAAATAAAGCATCCTTTGAGGATTGCTCAAAGATTAATATTTATTATCATTCTTTGAAGTGAATGTTATAGTATTTATCATCCTTTGAAGTGAATGTTAATTTGTTTATATATATATCATATGTATGGGAACCAAGTATAGTCCCTCCAATTGTTGCTAAGAAAGGAAGATTTTTCCATTAGATATAATTGGGTAAAAAAAATGTTTATAGACCATTGACACTATGGAGCATGATCATCCAATTGAGAAAATGAAGCACATCATTGGAGGATTCCTCAAAGATTAATATATATATTTATTCTTTGAAGTGAATGTTTTAATTTTTATCATCCCGTGAAGTGAATGTTAATTTGTTGATCATGATATAATCATCTGTATGGGAACTATGTATACACCCTACAATTGTTGATAAGAGAGGAAAATATTTCCATTAGAAATGAAAACAAAATAATGACACAAAGGAAAAGTTTACACTTATTTCATTGTATGCATATGTTCAAAATTAAAGTTGAAGGTTATTGATTTTGTACTTGTTGTACATCCAAATATTGTATTTACATGTAAAGTCTTAGAGGCAAGAGGAAAGAAAATATAATGACAAATTTATCTACATGATCATTTAGACATATCATGATTATTATATGCAAATAATTGATTATGAATATCAAAATATTGAAAAATATAAATATTTGAAAATGATCATGAAGATCTAAATGAGACAATAGAAATTTCTCTATTGATTTAATATTTATTACTTACTTTATAAATTTGTTTTTATTTTATATAAGGTGATATCTTATATTATTATTTTATTAAAGTCTCTAAAAGAGGAAATATATCTAGTGAAAAATTATTGGATTCAAAAGATTTATGTACCACAAAAATATGAGAATTGATCAACTTATGATTTAACATTCATACACGAAGCATACATTTGAATATATTATCTATAAAAAAAAAAAAAAACTAGTCCAGAAACATATATTTAACATTTGATAGTTGGACAGTATGTTAATAGTTGATTATTTATATAACGCGCTTGAGTCATGAATAATCAACAAATTTAAAATTTTAAGTTCCTAGAAAAGGAAGTTGGTTTGCAAACATAAATACAGATGTATTTCTAATAATCCATGAAATATTTTGAAAAGCCCCATAAAGTGACATATGTTTGAGAAACAAAACTCTATAAAAGAAAACATGAAGAGTGGTTAAGGCTCTATATGAGGTATATTATAGCAGAGATTCTCTTGAGTAGAATAATTAAATTTTTTTGAGATCATGAATGAAGATAACTTTTAACAGTTTTTCAAAGTAGCTATATAAAATCTTTAAAAATGATTATGATCTCAAAACTATATGATATTGTAGATTTTATCTAAACATTATTATTTATTGGCAAGTTGAAAAATAAAAAATTCAAAGTGAATTGTATTTAATTTGTTGAAAATCTTAAGTATTGCACCAAAAGGTGAATATTAATGGTTGAATATGTTTATATTTATATATAAAACCTAGTTTATGGTACAAAGTCTGAAGTGATTTGCAATAAAAAATTATACTATCATATTCTAAATGTAATTATATTTCAATATGTTATGAACTTGATAGTTTCCAAAATATTTAAATTGTATTATGTATGATATCCTATATGGAATATTTAATTTTGAGATTTTGATAATGCCTGAAGGATGTGATATTGCATGAAGCAAGACCTCGAAGTATATACTTATTTGAATAAAACACTATATAAATTAAACGAATAATTCGTCTCATTAAGTACTCTACAAATTATCTGATATGTCAATAAACCAATTTTTCTATGTGGATGTATTTCGTTGCTATGATAGTAGTCTATTGAAACTCTTTGAGAGTTTAATGAGATACTTTTCCCACCATTAGGGGGAGAAAATTAAAATTGAAATAATGACTTTAAATTTTGAAATATGTTATATTGTCTCTCATATTCTAGAAAGAGATTTTGTTAGTTGTAAATATTCCAACATGAAAAGAAGTATTTAGACGCAAATTTTCTATTACAACTACAAATGATGTCAAAAGCACAAATAAAATTTGTCATATATTTTTGGTGTAAAAGACTACTTTTTAGAAGGAAAAGTCGCATGGAAGATATTTTATAATGTACAAGATTTTAACAATATTGCATGTATTTAATGATAATTGCGTTGTTATTCAAAGAGCATAGATTAAATATTTATGTGCTAAGCACTTGGAATGTGTCGACTTAAAGATTTTATATACTATTTTCATTTATGTCAACATCATATTCTAGCGAGAGATTTTGTTAGTTTTAAATGTTCCAACATGAAAAGAAGTATTTAGATGACAATTTTCTATTACAATTACAAATGAGGTTAAAAGCACAGATTTTATATACTATTTTCATTTATGTGGACATCAGGGGAGCATATACAAATCAACATTATAGATATTGTACTCTTTTTTCTCCACCAAGGTTTTGTTCCATTGAATTTTTCTAGTAAGATTTTATTGAGGTAGTATGGTAAGCAGTTAATAACTGATAAGAACCATAGGTCTATATCAGTATAATGTGAAATGTACTCTTTTTTCTTTGATAAAGTTTTTTCCCATTGGATTTTCCTTTTAAAGTTTTAACAAGGCAATGTAGCGTCCAAAGATACTAGCTAGAAGTGCTATACAAAGGGAGACATACATTTATCGTACTTTTTTTTTTGTCAAGATTTTTTCCCATAGGATTTTTCTGACTAGTTTTCAATGAGGCTACTCAGCATTCAGACATACTTCAAGTGTCACAATCAATGGGAGAAATACATTGTTTGTAATCTTTTTTCTTCGTCAAGGTTTTGTCCCACTAGATTTTCCTATCATGTACATGAATATTGTACTCTTTTTCCTTCGTATGGTTTTCCCACTTGGTTTTCTTAGCAAGACTTTTAATGAGACATATTCTATATATGGTGAACATCCAAGAGGGAGTGTTATGAATATATAGATGCCACCATTTTTCTAGTACAATCCCACATTTAATCATATTAACCAAAGTTTTATGTAACCTATATAACTCCTCCTATAGTCATTAATTGTTAGCACTATTGACCATTAATAGAATGTAATATGAACTATGTGAGCCTATATATAATGGTTTTGTGATGATCGATGGACATCCATAATAAAATGTGATTTTCCTTCTATTTCTCTAATTTCTTTTCTATTGTTTATAATTTGTGTTGTTTATATTATTAGTTAGTTTATAACAAGTTGTATATATTTAATTTCAACAAATTCATTTATTAAAATGCATGACTGGATTTAGCTGATAATAAAATAATAGTTTCTTTGGATAATAAACAGAAACAATAATTAAAAAAACAATTTAAGGAATTTTTGATTTGGGGGATAACATGTCAAACATATATAGTTTAAGGGTGAAATGTAATTACCAAAAAATAAAAATGAAAAATTGGGACAAAGGTATTACATTTTATAGGTAGCATGATAAGAAAATACCCTTTACAAGACTCTCTAAAAACGTTGTTCCGAAGCCTTTCTACAAGCATTTGGAATTATCGTGTTAAGTATCGTCGTAACAAGTCTTTACCAAAGACGATGGACAATCCGCGTTGTGGTTATTATCAAATATATAGCCATGTTACGTCAGATCCACGTGGAAAATTCACCAAACTGCGAGGGACAAAATGTGTAGTTGATACTTGTATGACGTGGCAAAATGAGGTACCAATCGTGCTTCTTCTATCAAACGCGACGCACAATGTCTGTCATGTTTGATTCTTTAATTTTTTTTATTTTTTGCATTTTCATTTTTGTATTTGTTTTTTTCTGAATTCAATAGATTAATTTTTATTTGCTCAAATTTATTATTAAAAATGAAGAATTTAAAGATATTTATAACATGTAATTGAAAAAAGTGAATGTAATATATAATAAATAAAATGTTACACTAATAAATAATATGAAACTATAAAATTTTAATGCACATGAATATATATAATACTTAACCGACATTAGATAAAAAAAAATATGACGGATTAGAAATTCCTTTGATCAAATATGTAGCCCACTATTCTCTAAATTCCTCCACATAGCTTTGCACCCAAACAACATTATGGAACTGTTTAAGAAAAATATAATATTTTAGACATTAAATATATTTAACATAAGATAATATAATTATAAATAGAAGTATAAAAATACTAGTCCATTAAACTTACCAAGTTATGAAAGGTCTTCGGTCCATTCCATGATGTAAAAGCTCTTTTCCATATAAACTTGAAATAGTTAAAACCATTTAATATAATTAATAAATGAAAAACATCATTGAAATCATTTACCTATTAATCATTTTTTTTTAAATCCGCACAGACATTCGATTTAATGGAATAAAAAAACCAAGCAAATCCCTCAAATGGATTGACAACGCCGAGCAACCAATGACTATTAATAAAAAATAAACATTTAGATAACATTTTGATAGGCATAAAATCTTAATATTTTTATGCCACTTTTTATATTGAATTTTAGCTAGTTTACGATTAATTATTGATGAAAAGTACTTAATTAATGTATTTTTCTATTTTCAGTAAAATAAAGACAAATGCTGGAATTGCCGTATTTCTGCGCAACCTATACTGAAAAAATCATATCAAGAGCCACAGTTAGAATTTTTCTACGGTTCTAGTTGCCAATGATTTATGATTCACTAGGCTTCAGTTCTGATAAATTTCATTGTAATTGGTTTGGCCAATCAATGCCATTTAGATTTACAAATTCGTCAATTGCGGCAGATTTACACTGTCTCTGGAAATGAAGATTTTAGTATCTTTCTTACATCCAAATTGTATGATCAATATATTCCTGTAAAGCTAAGACATAGACCTAACTTTTACAACAAAAATAAATGGATTCGGAGCTCATTTCATCACCCAAAGTTACTTGGAATATGCCTGACGGTCATTGAAGATAAAAAAGGAAAGTTCTATACTTACTAGGACTACCATTGTGATTAGACTGCCATGTCACCACACATCAGCCATGTGTCAGAATTTGCCACATCATATGACAAATGGAAGGTCAGATTATTCTAATTATTCTAATTGGAATAATATTTGGGATAAAAGGAAGGGGAATTAGAGATTGATTATGATTCCTAATGAGATAAGGAAAGTTTCTTATATCCTAGTGTGAATATGAGACACGATATACACCCTAACCCTTGGTGGTGGCTGACCATCTAGAGTTTGTAGGAGTTGATATTGTGATTTACATGCTATCTCCTAAATTCTCTAGGTTTTAGAGGTGCCTTAGGGTTAAACCTCTCCAAAACCTTTCCTATAAATAGATGAGTACCTTGAAGGCTAAAATCATCTCTTCAGCAGCCCTTTTTCTCATTGCTGCATACTTCCTCTCCCTCTTCTCTCTTTCTCACGGAAACATAGGTTTTCTCTTAGGTTTTTGTTTAGTTTTTGTTAGTTAATTCATAGCAAAGTTGTGCTACACAAAGGAAAGTACAAGGAGATTCGGCCAAGCCATTGGAGGAATCAAGGTTGCTACTTTGATCATAGTTTGGAGAAGCCAAGGATTGAAGTTTGAAGGATAAATTCCAGCAGCCATCAATATTGGTTTTGATTCCTTTTTTCTTTATTTTCTTTCTATTTAATCTATGTTATTTCTTTATTATTTGATGGATAATTTAGAAATCATGTGTAGCTAATTTTTGTATGAGGATTTCTTTATTATTACAAATATTTAGTGTTTAATGCATATTTAAGTTTGATTCATGTTTAAGGTTAATATTTTATTGTAGTTCTTAATGCTTCCATGAAATGGTGGATTGATTAAGTATTTATATTGGCTTAGAATTAAGGGATATAAGTATGGATGGGCAATAAAATACATGGTTATAGAAATATTGCATGCCTTAGTGACAACTTTCACATGATTTGTTGGGTTTGCATGTCTTAGGGCTTAAATTTCCGTATTTAGATTAGAGATAATTAAATACGTTATTCTTGCTAGATTAGAATGCATTGAGAAATCAACTTCTAGTCATATGTGGTTAAAAGGGGGTTAACCTATGAATCTATAATGCATTAGGGCTAAATAGGAATAATAGTAGTGAAGTCATAATCCTTGTTTTTTTAAAATCTTGATAAACTACTTGCTGCCTTCCTTTTGTTTTTATTATTGCTTTTATTTTAATTCATGCTTGGTTACACAACAACAATCTTTCAAAAAACTCTATTTTAATTTTCAAAGTTTAATTTACAATTTATTTAATTTCAATAACTAGAGACATATTCTTCGTGGGATCGATATCAGTTTTCTTTTTAAGAAATACACTTTATTACTTGTTGATTCGTGCACTTGCGAGTTAATCTAAAATATACTACAACAAGTTTTTGGCGCCGCTGCCGGGGAATAAATATTTCTAGTTTTGATTTTGAATTTATTGTTGATTAAATTACTGTTTTTGTTTTTGTGTTTCGGTTCGGTTTTAGCCAACAAAGAATAACAATTGGAGAGTTTTCTTGGATCCAAAGCAATCCAATTTGAGTTTGAAGGAGGAAATCGAAGTCGATAAGTTTTTAATTTTTTAATTTTTTGTGTTTAGGGTTTTATTGTTTTCAGTTTTATAAGAAAAAAAAATAAAATTTACTGTTTTGTTTCAGTTTTAGGTTTTTAATTTACTACTTTTGATTTTTGTTCGCTGCTTGTTTAATCTTTAGTTTTATTTTATTATAAAAAAAAATCTTAAAACCGAAAAAGAAAAAAAAAACAAAACTGGACTTTTGCTTATTGTTTGTTTTGCTTACTGTTTTAATTTATTTTACTTGCAGTTTTTTTATTTTATTTTGCTTTTGTTTTGTTATTACTTTGATTTTAATTTAGTTTGCTGTTAATTTTAATTCTTTTAAGTTATTTAGTTTGTTTAATTAAATTTTTAGTTTTAATTTTAGTTGCTGGATTTTTAATTTTTTTTTAGTTTAATTTGTTTTTATTTTTTTGTTTTTCTAGTTTTTGTTTTCTGAGTTTGCCAACTCATAGTTAACTTTGAAAAAAAAAAATTTTGAGAAGGATGCAATCTTAGAATTAAAAGTTTATTATGCAATTTCAAGATTATAGGTATCAATCTTATTGGAATGAAATTGGGAATTATGGAGGCCAAGATGTTATATGCGAATTATGTGGAGGTAATCATTCAAGTTTTGATTGTCAAGTGAGAAATTATTTTTACTTGGAAGATTCATATGAGAATGTCTCATGGCAATCCAACTCTCCTCCCAACTCAAATGACTCGGCATGGTACAATCAACCAGAATATGTATGGCTTGATCCTTCAAAAATTTTGCAGTGACATGGAAAGTCATCATCATAAGCTATGGAGAGAATTCAAGAGTCTTGTGCTAAATCCAGTGCACAAATTGAGGAATTCCGTCATGAGCTATCTGCTATGTTTAAAAACATTGCAAATTCCATAGAGCAACTAGAGGTAGCATTCTCACATAGAACTCAAGAAGACTTGCCAAATAGTGTGGAAATTAACTCTAGTCAACAAGTTGAGGACTTGATAAATTTTCAAGAGCCATTAAATGAAGATAAAAGGCTTGAGGATCATAAAGTACTCAAACAAGCCAAAAGTTAGAAAAACTATAGGAGAACATGGTCGTGCATCATGAAGGTTGCTCTTTAAAGGATGCAAGTTACCAACTAGGAATTGAAGACAAGTGGACTTCAATAGAAGCTAATTCAAACATGATTATACCTATAGGAGCTCAATTCGTTGTTGCATTCAGAATTTTTATTCAAGATGAGAATGACTTGGTTCTAAATGTCAAAAGCATTCAAGGATTCCAAGATAATGCACAACTACCATACCCAAAGCTTGGAAAATACTATGAAGATGATATCATCCTTATATATGATCCTGGTTGAAATTAAAAGAAAGTCAAGCTAAAGACTTGAAACAAGCGCTTTTTGGGAAGCAACCCAAAGTTTAAAGGTATTTATTTTTAATCTTTAATTTCGTTTTAGTTGTTTTTGTTTTTTGTTTTTAGCTGTCAAAGATGAGAAAATCAAAGGAGAAGCATAAAGGGAGTGATCGGTCAAGGGAGCTTCAAAAACCTAAACTTTGCAATTTCATTGCATTTCATCAAATGGGGGAGTTTTCTTAACCCTTACTTTTTATTATGTTTATTTTTCATTGTTTTGAACATCGAGGGCTATGTTCATCTTAAAGTTGGGGGTGGGTTCTCTTTGTTTGAAATTTTTCTTCTTTAGTTTTTAAATTTCTTAGTTTTTAGTTTAGTATATAAAAAAAAAAAGAAAAAAAAAAGCTGTTTTTGTTGCTGAAGTTTTTGTTTTTAGGGTTTTTCAGCATATTTTGATGTGCCTATGATAACAATATGATTGTGAATAAATTGATTCTTAGGTAGTGGAATTGTTTTTGTGTATTCTCTAATGCCTAAAGTTAAGTTCACATGTTGTTACTTCAAAATTATTTTGAGCACTTTATTAAATATGATTGTGCATGCTTTTGATTGTATTTTAGCGAAGGTTTGCATTAATTTAGAGTGATTATTTTTTGTGAACTCTAGAACTTGCATAATTATTGCTTGAGGCGAAATCCTAGAGACATTCATTACTTTGAATATAATTTAGCCATGTTTGTTTTGACATTAAGCCTTTCTAGCCTACCTTTGAAATATTTATTCGTTAGTACTTTATTTTGAGCCATTTTTAGGATGCATAATTGATTGCAAATTAGAGCACTTTTATTCATTAAGCCACATTGACTTACCTTTTATGCCTAAATATACATTTCCTACCTTTTACACATTTATCAAAGAGAGCTTATGTTGAAATTTGATATATGCTTATAAATTTGTATTTGGTGGAGTGAAGTAGAAGATAATTTGGGGCTGGATGATGTTGGTAAAAATATATTATGTATCTTTGGTGTTGAAAAAGAAGTTTAAGCAAGGTACGAGAAATAACAAATTTGGGGGTTGAAAGGAAGAAGAAAAAAAATATATATATGTTCACCAGAGGTGAAGAAGGAGTTGAAAAGAAAAAAAAAATGTTGTGAAAAAGAGCATTGTTTTGTGAAGTTTGAAGGAAGGGAATAAGAAAAGTACATATGAAAGTAGAAAACAAACGATTTATAAGCGTATTATTCATAAGTTTTCTTTTTTTGAATTTTTATTTCCTATCATTTTCTTTCTTCTAAACCATTACCCTTTAGCCTTTACATTACAAGCTTATAAAGTCTTATTGATGCAAGGTAATGCATTGATCTACATTAGTGGATAGCTATTTAATTATGTCAAGCATATGGTAGTTCATATATTTATTTCCAAACTCTATTTAATGTAGATTTATTCAAGTGCATGATATTGAATGTATTATTTGATTTTCACACACACACTTGAAAGTAATGATTATGTTGAATAGAAGATAAGGTGTTGAGATGCATGATCACTTGCAAATTACTTTGAACTAATATGATTATGCAATCTTTGTGGCAAATTCATCAAGGTACTTGTTTTTATAGGAGTAGTGTTTTAGTTCTTTCTTTGCTAGGGACTAGCAAAGTTCAATTTGGGGGTGTTTGATAGGCATAAAATGTTAATATTTTTATGCCACTTTTTATATTGAATTTAAGCTATTTTATGATTAATTTTTGATGAAAAGTACTTAATTAATGTATTTTACTATTTTCAGTAAAAGAAAGACAAATGCTGGAATTGCCGTATTTCTACGCAGCATTTATTGAGAAAATTATATCTGGAGCCACACTTATAATTTTTCTGCGATTCTAGTTGTCAATGATTTTTGATTCACTAGGCTTCATTTTTCCTAAATTTCATTGCAATTTGTTTGGCCAATCAGTGCCAATTTGATTTACAAATTTAAGAATTTCATTAGGTGCGTCAGATTTACACTATCTTTGGAAAATGAGGAATTGAGTATCATCTTCCTAAAACCATTTAATATAATTAATAAATGAAAAAAATAATTGAGATTATTTACCTATTAATCTTTTTTTAAATCGGCACAGACATCCGATTTAATGGAGTCAAAAAACCAAGCAAATCCCTCAAATGGAAGCTAGTTGAGATAAAAAATAATAAAAAATAAACAACGCCGAGCAACCAATGACCATTAATAAAAAATAAACATTTAGATAACATTTTGATAGGCATAAAATCTTAATATTTTTATACCACTTTTTATATTAAATTTAAGCTAGTTTATGATTAATTGTTGATGAAAAGTACTTAATTAATGTATTTTTCTATTTTTAGTAAAAGAAAGACAAATGATGGAATTGCCGTATTTCTGCGCAACCTTTACTGAGAAAATCATATCAGGAGCCACACTTAGATTTTTTCTACAATTCTAGTTACCAATGATTTCTGATTCACTAGGCTTCAATTTTGATAAATTTCATTGTAATTGGTTTGGTCAATCAATGCCAGTTAGATTTACAAAGTCATCAGTTGCGGTAGATTTACACTGCCTCTGGAAAATGAGGATTTTAGTATCTTCCTTACATCCAAATTGTGCGATCAATATATTCCTGTAAAGCTAAGACATAGAAATAACTTTTGCAACAAAAATAAATGGATTCGGAGCTCATTTGGTCACCCAAAGTGTACTTGGAATCTTCCTGACGATCATTGAAGATAAAAAAGGAACGTTCTATGCTTACTAGGTCTACCATTGTAATTGGACTGCCATGTCACCACACATCAGCCATGTGTCAGAATTTGCCACATCATATGACACATGGAAGGTCAGATTATTCTAATTATTTTAATTGGAAAAATATTTGGTATAAAAGGAAGGGGAAATAGAGATTGATTATGATTCCTAAGGAGACAAGGAAAGTTTCTTATATCCTAGTGTGAACATGAGACACAATATACACCCTTACCCTTGGTGGTGGCCGACCATGTAGATTTTGTAGGAGTTGATATTGTGATTTACATGCTATCTCCTAAATTCTATAGGTTTTAGAGGTGCCTTAGGGTTAAACCTCTCCTAAACCTTTCCTATAAATAGATGAGTACCTTGAAGGCTAAAATCATCTCTTCAGCAGCCCTTTTTCTCATTGCTGCATACTTCCTCTCTCTCTTCTCTCTTTCTAATGGAAACATAGGTTTTCTCTTAGTTAATTCATAGCAAAGTTGTTCTTCACAAAGCAAAGTACAAGGAGATTCGGCCAAGCCATTGGAGGACTCAAGCTTGCTACTTTGATCATAGTTTGGAGAAGCCAAGGATTGAAGTTTGAAGGATAAATTCCAGCAGCCATCAATATTGGATTTGATTCCTTTTCTCTTTATTTTCTTGCTATTTAATCTATGTTGTTTCTTTATTATTTGATGGATAATTTAGAAATCATGTGTAGCAAATTTTTATATGAGGATTATGATGTAACCCTATTACGAATATTTAGAATTTAATGCATATTTAAGTTTGATTCATGTTTAAGGCTAATAATTTATTGAAGTTCTTAATGCTTCCATAAAAAGGTGGATTGATTAAGTATTTATATTGGCTTAGAAATTAGGGATATAAGTATGGATGGGCAATAAAATACATGGTTATAGAAATATTGCATGCCTTAGTGACAACTTCTCCATAACAACTGACCTTGGATCAATGAATCCAAATTCAAGAATTTTTGCACTTCTTTTCATAACTTCATATAAAAGTCTGAAATAAAATTTAGAATTAGAAACAATATTTATAAAACTTAGAAAAATATAATAAAATTTTAATTAAAAAAAATAACTTAAAAAATATAATAGCCTCATTTACAGTAAGATGCAATCAACAGTAAGCATTGACATCTGGCAAAATGATTCTATCTCATCCCTGCGCACAACTGCAGATACTTCATTGCCGATAATGCCACTTCCCAACTTTACTTCTTAGTATTGAATACTAGAAACTATCATAGCTAAGAGCTGAACTTTTGGAGGCAAGTCAGCATAAATTTCTTCTCCCTCACTCCTTTGTCGCATTGCCGTTGATTATGAATGATGCGATCGAGATGTACTGTTTGAGTCAGACTCAACAAATGACTTGCCTTTAACAGCTCTTCGTGCCACTTGTACCTACAAACACAGTTAAAAAATTATATTCATTTTGCAATATTTAAAAATATGATAAAAAACCAAATAAGAATTACATTAATAATTACTTCATCTCCACGTAAAATGACCATAGATTTTGGCTAAGCACAAAACCAACTCATAGCTTCTCTACTGAAACTAGGGTATAAGAAGGGATTGGTAGTTGTGCGAAAGGGTCAATCACCACATGGACATTAACCCAGACTGTAACACCCAGTACCAAGAAAATATAATAAAATTTTCAAGTTTGACCATGAGAGGCTCGGGGTTGACTTTTTGTGTAGGTATGTGTTGGCTTTGACTAAGGTACCCTTGCGTAGAGCTAGTCGATACGAGTTCATAGACTAGTAGTACGCTCAATTCTGAGTTAAGACCGAGAAGTTATGGCTGAAATAACGTGAAGGGCATTTTGGTAATTTGCTGTGGCAGGGTTAAAAATACTATTTTGCACCTGCCTTTATTTTTAAAATGTCCAGAAGGGTCTGGAAGGCACACACGCACGCACGCCCACACGCACGCAGCCCCCCCGTCACTGTCGCCGCACCTTTTCCGCCGGAAATGGCCATTTTCTGGCTGGAGTTTTATCTGGGAAATGAATCCGCCGACCTCCTCCTCCTGTTGGCACCGATGGATCGCCGGAAGTAAGCCTAGATCGCTGGAATCGAGGGAAAGCCCGTGAGCTCCCTTTTTCGAATTCGCCGGATTCCGGCAGAAATTGACCGACCCACTGCCTGGGAAAGGTTCACCGGGTCGTCCTCTTCCTTTCCCCACCTCGGCTGGCTGTGAAACGCCGGAATCGGCGACGGATCCGGCGGGGCCACCCCTCCTCCGGTCGCCGGATCTCAGCGGTTTTCGGCGATGAAACCGGTCTGGTCCCCCTCTTTTGAGCCTCCTAAGTTCGATTCCGGCACCCGTTCATCCTAAATTTCAGTCGTGTAAGCGGTGCAAATTACGGGTGCTCGGCCGCCACTTTTTGGCCATTTTCCAGCCACCACCGGCGGCGGTTGGATGGGGTAAGTTCTCGGTTGCATTCTACTGGTTACGAGCTTCGTGTCGATATATAATTCGGGTATTATAGATAAATATTGAGAATTATCCGGTTTCAAACGGTGTTATTAATAACGGTTAAATACGAATTGTAGACAATTGGTGATACAAATGTGTATATTTGTGTTTGGTGGTTGCTGTGGAACGCATTGATATGCCGAGAGTTTATTACAGGGTGTGAGAGTGTGACCGGGTGTCGTGAATATGAAAAATGGTTACGAAAATAATTATATCGAATCGTTGTGTGTGTGGTTATTGTTAAATTAATTTTATTGTTATGATTAAGAGTTGAATTGTGGTATATATATATATACATATATATATATATTTGTAACACCCCGTCCCAGGGAAAATATTAAAAAAATCTCAAAGTTGACCAAGTGTGACCAGTTTGACCGTGAGTGGCCCATGGTTGACTTTTTTTTGTGTGGTCATGTTTTGGCTTTGACTAAGGTGCCGTTGCATAAAGCTAGTCGATACGAGTTCGTAGACTAGTAGTACGCTCGATTCGGAGCTAAGACCGAGAAGTTATGGTTAAAACTGTGCGAGGGGTATTTTGGTAATTCTAAAAAAGGTGGAAAATGACTATAATGCCCTCAGTTTTATTATTTAAATATTGGAGAAGGGTCTGGAAAAAACCAGAACCCCCCTGGGTGCCGACTCCCCTCCCCGCGACAGCCCTGCCTCCCATGTTCTTGCCGGTGACAGCCGGCAACCTCCTCTCTCCAACCGAGCCGGCGATAGTCCGTAGGGCAGCTCCGATCGCCGGGAATCGAGCCAAAGCCGGTTAGCTGCCATTTTGAGATCGCCGGATTCCGGCGAAATTGGACCGACCCACTGCCCAGAAAAGTTAGCCCGGGTCCTCCTCTCCCTTTCCCCACCAGCTGCTGGCCGTGAAACACCGCAGAACGCCAGAATCGACGAAGAATCCGGCGAGACCCACGCTCATCCGGTCGCCGGATTCCCGCAGTTTCTGGTGACGAAACTGGTCCGGTCCCCTTCTTTTGGGCCTCCTGAGTTCGATTTCGGCACCCGTTCGTCCTAAATCTCAATCGTGTAAGTGGCGCGAATTATGGGTGCTCGGCCGCCACTTTCTGGCCATTTTCCAGCCACCACCGGCGGCGATTGGACGAGGTAAGTTCACGGTTGTGTTCTGTACTTCACGAGCTTCATTTCGATATATAATTCATGTATTATAAATGAGTATTAAAATTTATCCGGTTTTGAACAGTGTGGGTAATAACTATTAAATAGGAATTGTTGATGATTGATGATATAAATGTGTGCGTAATTGTGTTTTGGTAATTACCGTGGAATGAATTGGTATGCCGAGAATATAAGAGGTGAGTGTGTGATCGAGTTTAGCGATTATTGATAATAGTGACGAATATATATATACATATATTATATGATTATTGTGTTGGGGAAACTGTGATTTGAGTTTAGTTGAATCATTTGTTTGACTGTTTGAAAATCTGTAATTGTGAAGTAATAGAAATTGACTGAAATTGATGTTTTAGCATATATGTGGTTTTGTTGGGCTGTTTGGAAACTTGATTTAATTGTGCGGAAATAATTGAATTGCTGTGAATGATTGTATTGCAATGTTTGTGAATGTTTATGTTGAATTGTCTGTGTTTGAATTGTTATGGAAATTGTGGATGATATGGAGGGTGAGGCGGATGGTGATGTGGATGATGATGTTAAGGAGGGTACTCTCAGACAGATTAAGCCTTTAATGCCACGATTCCTAGAGACCAAGGATCGTGATGATTGCACCCCATTCCCGCCACGACGCCTTGGTGAGAAGGGTCGTGATGACTGGTTGCCCTATTGTCTGTGATATTAATTTGTTAGTGAATGATGTGTGGAATCTATATATTAATGTGGAAAATTATATATGTTGTGTTATTTTCATTCAAATAAAGGCTGGATGTGATTGTGTGGATGAGAACCGCTTGGGCGAGGAATTATGCCGCCAAGCAGAGTATTGCTAGCTTGGGCGAGGAATCATCCCGCCAAGCTATGGATATTGTTTTTATTAAATTGTTGGAAAAGCCTTGATGGAAATTAAGTGTGTTTGTATATGTGATAACTGAGAAATGTACATTAAGTTTGTGAATGTGTTTGACTGTAGCATATTTGGTGTAAATATGCTGTCGGAACTACAGGTAGCTTGATCCCTTATAGAAAGGGTATGTAGGCAGCTCAGTTTTAGACTCAGTCCAGCTACACCATACTTAGACAATATATTTGTTTAAGTGTTGGGTTGTGTACTGAAATGTGGTTTATTTGTGTGGGAAAGGCGTGCTGGTAGAATAAATTTTGTATAGAAATGTTTTTCCCTGCAGGTTATGACTTTTAGCATTTTGGGGAGTGTTAGAAAACAGTCGAAATGCTGTCGAAATTTCTAATAAAATTTCCGGCAGTAGAGAAATTCTTTTAGTCTGTTGGTTTCGTCGGCTTTGGAATAGTAGTGTAACAGATTTTATCGACTGCTTGTGGCTTAGTGGCAATATTAGGTCACGCAGGCAGGATTCTGGTGGGATGGGTCCTGTCATATTTATATTTGTGACCAAGTTCCGTGAATACTAAATAATTACTAAGAGTGTTGTGGGTTGAAATTAGCTGAATTGCAGTTTGGTTGTTTGAAAGCTTATTTGGTTTTAAAGAAATAATTGTGGATTTGGTCGGTGAATATTTATATTGATTTATTGTGTCTTAATCATTACAAAATTGGGTTTGTGAGAATTGTAAATAAATTGCTGTGACTGTGTATGTATTGAATTGTCTGTGATATTAAATTGTTAGTAAATGATGTGTGAAATTTATATATTAAATTGTGGAAAGTTATATATATTGTGTTATTTTCTTTGGAATAAATGCTGGATGTGATTGTGCGGATGAGAACCGCTTGGGCGAGGAATTATGCCGCCAAGTAGGGTATGGCTAGCTTGGGCGAGGAACCATACCGCCAAGTTATGGATATTATTTTTATTTAAATTGTTGGAAAAGCTGTGATGGAAATTAAGTTTGTGAATGTGATTGACTGTAGCATATGTGGTGTAAATATGCTGGGTGAACTATAGGTAGCTTGAACCCTTTTCAAAAGGGGTATGTAGGCAGCTCGGTTTTATACCGAGTCCAGCTACGCTTTACTTAAACAATATATTTGTTTGAGTATTGAGATGTTTACTTAAGTATGAGTTGTGATTATTGTGGGAATGTGTGCTGTTAGAACGAATACGGTTTAGGAACGCTTTTCCTTGCGGGTTGTGGACTATTTGCTTTTGGGGAGTGTTAGAAACAACCGAAATGCTGCCGAAATTTCTAATAAAATTTTTGGTAGTAGAGAAAACCTTTCGGTCTGTTGGTTTCTTTTTCGATTGAAAAAGTGACTTATCGGACTTTAACGACTGCTTGTGGCTTAATTGATACATTAAGTCACGTAGGCAAGATCCAGTAGGGTTGGGTCCTGTCAACTTGGTATCAGAGCCAGGTTGTAGATCTCACTCGGGACAGCTTAAGTATCACCTTGGAAATTGGTTGTTAATTATACATGTTAAGCGGGTTAGTTTCACCTATACGTATAGTTCGTCGGAATTTGATTGAGCCACCTCTTGAATATAAAAATGTGTTTTGATTGGATTTCGAGTAAAGGTTTGAATTGAATTTTCTTTATGCATTTACATTGAATTTTTAAATGTGTTTTATGATGATTTAAATATTTGCATGAGTTTGATTCTATGATTTGATGGATTTCATATTTATTTGGAATAAATATGAAATTTGTGTTTTCATTGGTTGTTTAGCAAATTTTGAAATTTCTTTGATATTTTACAATCTTGTGGAAATTGGTGGTTTTAAAGAAATTTTAGCTTTTGGGGCAAATTTTTCTAAATACTGAAAGATTTGATTTGTTTTTGGAAGATTTCAAAAAGAAAAAGATTTTGGAAAACATTGAATTTACTGCGATACTTTTAAAGGTAGAGGAATTTGAGAAATTTTATAAAATTCGATGATGGATGATTTTGGATTTGGTTTTGAGGAGTACCACATGGTATCGATATGTTGATTGAGATATGTTGGTTATTGCGCGCGCTAGTACTATATTATGCCATCCTCTGCCGCGGACACGTGTCGAGAGAGAGATGATGAGGATCCTGCCACAACGTATTTGGGACGCCGGTATGTTTTGATGAGTTATTCCCCTTCACCCCGCCTGTGGCGCCGTCGGGACGCTGATGGGCACACGGCATACTATTATGATATTATTATATTATTATTATTATTATTATATTATGCCCTCCTCTATTGCGGACACGTGTCGGGAGAGAGATGATGAGGATCCTGCCATGACGGATTTGGGACGCTGGTTCGTTGTGATGAGTTATTCCCCCTCCCCCCGCCTGTGACGCCATCAGGACGCTGAGGGTCACATGGCACGATACTAGAGTGTGGTACTCGTTTGATATATGATATATGATTTATGGTTTTAGATGGATGGTTTTGAAACTATGGGCTGTGGCCCAAGTATTTGATTTTATGGGTTGTGACCCATTCATATGATATTTTATGGTACCGGTTTTGAGATATGATGTATGATTGATGATTTTAGTTGATTTTATGGATTATGGCCCAAGTTTTTGATTTTTCGGATTGTGGCCCTTCTGCTTGGTATCTTTTGAGCATCTGTTAAATCAAAATGATTTTAAATATTTTACAGAATTTTATTATGGTATTAGTGGTTGATGTGAGATTTTTAAGTGATGTTCTTAAATTATGTTTTCGCCCCCAAAATTATGTTATAATGATTTAATGATTTTCTTTTGAAATAAAGCTTAAAGGGCTTTGGTTATGATAATCTGATTGTCGAATTGCATGAGAGAGCGGCAGAAATCATAGAAGATGGCTCTTGGGAGTTGACAATTGGATTATGGTTCCAGTATGACCTGGAATATGTTTTCACTGTTTGTTGGTGTATGAGACAGAAACGACGTTGTAAATTTCATTTCGATAATCAATTATGCTGACTTTATAACCCCAAAGAGTTTATTGGAGGGGTTGTGGTGTGGCAAACGCTGGGTTAACGGGAGTTATTCCGAGGAAAGAATAAGAAGTTTTTTTTTAATGGAAGTTCTGAATTGCCCAGGGATTTGTATTCGTTGGGTGTTTTGACATATGGTTTTTGTTAGGAAAGATGATTTGTCTTTACTGCGTGAAAGGAAAATTCTTATTTGGTATGGTGTGGCTTAAAAAGCAGTAAGGGTAGAACTGTTGTTAAAAAGAAGTCAGAAGGCATAGTACCAAACAAAATGTCCGCAGAGACGGTGAATAACAATGCAAAACAAATAGGAGAGGATCTCCAAGGTGGGAATTTGGTTTGGTGAGATTGGAAAAGTAACCTTTGATAAATCAGTATACTTGAGGTAGATTAGGAAAGGAGAAGAATTTGAACTTGCTACCTAGGTATGCTCGGCTTCCATATATGCCTCATGCATCATGGATAAAAGTGAATATTCAATTTCAGGCATATATTAAACAGCTTGTAAAAGGTGATAAAGTTAGTATGGAAAGAACATTTTGTAAATTGAGAGGTCAGGACTGACCGAAATAAGGATATCTTAACTTGGAAGAATCTCTGTGATGGTGATGACTGACGTCTGTTGGATGAAAGGAGTTGAGAAGAGTAATTGTGAATTAATGTTTGAAATAATACAAAAGATAGATTGAATGTTTTTAAGAATGAAGGTTGGACTTGGCTGACGAGTTGCTTGAGAGCGAGTTAAGGGCGCATCTTGCATATGCTCGGGCGCATATAGCAAAGGCTTCGTAAAGGGATATTTATGTTGATCGGATCAACCAGCCTATTGAACATTATCTGGATGCCTTTATGATCATCAGTGGATGTTCAAGAATTCTCACAACGGGAGTATGGTGTTGGCCATACAATTGGATAAAAAGAATTTCAGAAGTACTGACCCCAGTTGGTCATGAAACTCTGTGGTAAACATTGGTTGATATGAGAAGAATATGTCAGTAAATTCAATACACAGAAAAGGTTAGAGATGCTAGATAACCGTATCTTCCTCACTGGAGTAAGATTTGTTTCCTTTCCACTCCGAGGATGATTTGGAAAATTTGAGTTTAAGGAAAAATATATGTAACTGGTGATTGATGTATACATATGGTCTGTGAAAAAGAGAGGGGAGACTTAGCAACGACGGTTAAAATTTTTTCAAATGATAAGAATTAATGGGTAACCCCATTCGATGTTGGAAACATCTATAAATTAAGCGAAAGTTGTTGAGACATTGAAGGGGTAAGGAAATTGAGGATATATGAGTGGTTAGGAAGTTTTAACTCCGTGTATTTCGGAGGACGAAACGTCAAAGATGCATACGAAACTGGTAGCAATTTTCGAAGCTATACCAAGAAATAAGAGTTGAGATGTTGAATAAAGTGAAAGTGGAAAACACTAAGAAAAGGAACCTATAACGGGATTTAAATTTTCGAGCCGCAGAGGCTCTCCAGAAAGTGGAATTTTTATTTATTCAATTTTAGCTACGTGCATGTGAAGAAACAGTTGTTTAAAAAAAATAATAAAATAAAATAAAATAAAACAAAATAAAAATAAAAATAAAAATAAAAATAAATAAATAAAAAAATAAAAAAATGTGTTATGGAGATGAATCCGTTGGTGGATTGGATTTTGTTTCGGGGGTTAATGATAGTGGGTATAGTTGCGCAGCGGAAGCGTAATGAGGTTTGAGTAATTGTGATCAGTGTGGTTGCGGTTATATCACACTTGGAGTATACAATTTCGAGGACGAAATTTTTTATAAGGGGGGTAGATTGTAACACCCTGTACCAAGAAAATATAATAAAATTTTCAAGTTTGACCATGAGAGACTCGGGGTTGACTTTTTGTGTGGGTATGTGTTGGCTTTGACTAAGGTACCGTTGCGTAGAGCTAGTCGATACGAGTTCGTAGACTAGTAGTACGCTCAATTCTGAGTTAAGACCGAGAAGTTATGGCTGAAATAACGTGAAGGGCATTTTGGTAATTTGCTGTGGCAGGGTTAAAATTACTATTTTGCCCCTGCCTTTATTTTTAAAATGTCCAGAAGGGTTTGGAAGGCACACACGCTCGCCCACACGCACACATGCACGCAGCCCCCCCCCCCCCCCCCCCCCCCCCCCCCCCCCCCCCCCCCCCCCCCCCGTCACTGTCGCCGCCCTTTTTCCGTCGGAAATGGCCATTTTCTGGCCAGATTGGGCCGGAGTTTTATCTGGGAAATGAAGCCGCCAACCTTCTCCTCCTGTTGGCACCGATGGATCGCCTGAAGTAAGCCCAGATCGCCGGAATCGAGGGAAAGCCGGTGAGCTCCCTTTTTCGAATTCGCCGGATTCCGGCAGAAATTGACAGGCCCACTGCCTGGGAAAGGTTCGCTGGGTCCTCCTCTTCCTTTCCCCACCCTCGGCTGGCCGTGAAACGCCGTGGATCGCCGGAATCGACGACGGATCCGGCGGGGCAACCCCTCCTCCGGTCGCCAGATCTCGGCTGTTTCCGGCGATGAAACCGGTCCGGTCCCCCTCTTTTGGGCCTCCTGAGTTCGATTGCAGAACCCGTTCATCCTAAATCTCAGTCGTGTAAGCGGTACGAATTAGGGTGCTCGGCAACCACTTTCTGGCCATTTTTCGGCCACCACCGGCGGCGGTTGGACAAGGTAAGTTCTTGGTTGCATTCTTCTGGTTACGAGCTTCGTGTCGATATATAATTCGGGTATTATAGATAAATATTGAGAATTACCCGGTTTCAAAAGGTGTTATTAATAACGGTTAAATAGGAATTGTAGACAATCGGTGATATAAATGTGTATATTTGTGTTTGGTGGTTGCTGTGGAACGCATTGACATGCCGAGAGTTTATTATAGGGTGTGAGAGTGTGACCGGGTGTCGTGAATATGAAAAATGGTTACGAAAAATAATTATATTGAATCGTTGTGTGTGTGGTTATTGTTAAATTAATTAAATTGTTATGATTGAGAGTTGAATTGTGGTATAAATATATATACATATATATATATATATTTATATTTGTGACCAAGTTCCGTGAATACTAAATAATTACTAAGAGTGTTGTGGGTTGAAATTAGCTGAATTGGAGTTTGGTTGTTTGAAAGCTTATTTGGTTTTAAAGAAATAATTGTGGATTTGGTCGGTGAATATTTATATTGATTTATTGTGTCTTAATCATTACAAAATTGGGTTTGTGAGAATTGTAAATAAATTGCTGTGACTGTGTATGTATTGAATTGTCTGTGATATTAAATTGTTAGTAAATGATGTGTGAAATTTATATATTAAATTGTGGAAAATTATATATATTGTGTTATTTTCTTTGGAATAAATGCTGGATGTGATTGTGCTGATGAGAACCGCTTGGGCGAGGAATTATGCCACCAAGTAGGGTAAGGCTAACTTGGGCGAGGAACCATGCCGCCAAGTTATGGATATTATTTTTATTTAAATTGTTGGAAAAGCCGTGATGGAAATTAAGTTTGTGAATGTGATTGACTGTAGCATATGTGGTGTAAATATGCTGGGTGAACTACAGGTAGCTTGAACCCTTTTCAAAAGGGGTATGTAGGCAGCTCGGTTTTATACCGAGTCCAGCTACGCTTTACTTAAACAATATATTTGTTTGAGTATTGAGATGTTTACTTAAGTATGAGTTGTGATTATTGTGGGAATGTGTGCTGTTAGAACGAATACGGTTTAGGAACGCTTTTCCTTGCAAGTTGTGGACTATTTGCTTTTGGGGAGTGTTAGAAACAGCTGAAATGCTGCCGAAATTTCTAATAAAATTTTTGGTAGTAGAGAAAACCTTTCGGTATGTTGGTTTCTTTTTCGATTGAAAAAGTGACTTATCGGACTTTAACGACTGCTTGTGGCTTAATTGATACATGAAGTCACGCAGGCAGGATCCAGTAGGCTTGGGTCCTGTCACAGACATTGTCACTTCCCAACTGCACTCCATCGCATACAACTTGAGGATCAATTGTAAGAAACATCTGTCCTTTTTCTACTATATTATCAAGTGTTCCAACAACAAGTATGCATTCTACACCTTAAACCATATAAGAAAAAAACAAAGTGATGTTAGAAAATAATAAAAAGATATGTGACTTCATAAAATGAAAAATAATTATAAAAAAAATATAATTACCTCTAATTCTGTCATAGGCAGGGGTGCGATAGGACATGGTGTGATAGAATTATCAGTAGGTGTCAATGTTGGTGAAGGTGTTCTTACATGTACTTCAGCATCAGAAAAAGTCACCCAAATATTGTTAACAAACTGATATGACATCATCTATGGAAATGAATTGGCTACAAAATTTGGCCTCGTGCCTGCCATCTATGAACTAATCATATTTAAGTGCTTATTATCCCGTTCAATAGTATGAAACTGAAATGCATTAATATCATCTATTGAATATGATATTACATCAAATGCATTTCCGGTGCTATTTACCTTAATGTTTTGGACACATTTTTTTTTCCTTTACTCAGCTCTTTCAGAATCTATTAACATTAATTAAATAGTCAAAATACTATATATATATATAGAGAGAGAGAGAGAAAGAACATGATGATTTATACCAGGAAAACTTACTTGATCTCTAAACAATTTGATAAATATCCAATTTTTCTCATAGTGGAACCATTTTGGTTCTCTGAATTTGTTACAATTATCTTACCTCAATGCATTTATATGCTCTCTGCAACATTGCAACTTTTGTCAAAATGAGTCAAGTACCCTTAATAAAATAATTAAACAAAATAACTTACTCAAAGTAAGGTTGCACTACGGCCGTATTCGAAAGTATATAAGGTGTACTTGAATCCAAAGTTCTTAATCAATACTCTTTCTCTTCCCACCCTTTAAGGGATCACCAGTATCTTCATCCACACATTGTTGTTCATATTGACTGGGCTAGTTCCAATTGTTGCCAAGTCTTTCTGATACTCACTGCAAAACTCTATGGCTTCTTCAGCAATGTAATTCTCAACAATGCAACCTTTTGGTCGGTTATTGTTTCTAACAAATCTCTTTAAAATTTTCATATATCTCTCAAATGGATATATCCATCGGAAGTAAATAAGTACACACAATCTCACATCTCGAACCAAATGTACAATCAAATGGATCATTATATCAAAAAACAACGGATAATTTTTTTTTTCCAATAGACACAATGTCATTACTATCTCTATTTGAATAATATCTCACTTTGCAACTTCTATCTTTTTTTTGCAAAAAGAAATGAAGTACAAACAAAATCTTGTAATTGCATATCTTACATCCTTAGGAAGAAGTGATATGATCGCAATAGGAAGCAATTGTTGCATCAATGTATGACAATCGTGCGATTTCATACCATTCAACTAATGATTATTTCATCGAAACAATATTTCTAAAATTTGAAGAGTAACCATTCAGAACTTGTAAATCAATCAAACACTTGCGAAATATCTTTTCTCTTCCTTAGAAAAAGTGTAGCAAGCAGGTGGAAGATAAGTCATTTTTCTCTTCCATAAGAGGTGATAAATATTTTCTCAAACCCAATTCTACCAAATTCAATCGAGCAATAAGTCCATCCTTTGTATTCTCAAGAATGTTAAGTAAAGTTTCATTGATACTCTCACATACATTTTTCTCAATACGCATGACATCTAGATTATGTCTTACATATAATGATTTCCAATTTCAAGCTCAGAGAATATGATTTTTTTTTCCAAGAACATCTATCACCAGCTGTTCTTTTACGTTTATTCCCACGAATGAATGTCATAGTATCAAGTTTTCTAAGGATTTGTTCTCCTGTCATAGGTAAAGGAGTTGTACGAAACTCTTGCAAACCATTAAAGGTCTTGTTTTGCTTTCAAAATGGATGATGACTACAAAGGAATCTTCTATGTCCACAATTACTCATTTCCATCCCATGTTTCAAACTTTGGGCATAAGTGTCCTCACTACAAATCAGACAAGCAAAATAACATTTGACAACATGACCAAACCAGTCATCATATGCTGGAAAATCATTTATTGTCCACAATAATACAGCTTTCATTATGAAGTATTGTTTCCTATAAGCATCTCAAATGTCAATGCCTTTAAGCCACAACTTTTTCAAATTCACAACCAACAAATGAACATCAATATGTTTACCTGGTTGGTGCGGTCTAGAAATTAACAGAGTCAACATTATAAACTTCTGCTTCATACACATCCATGGTGGAAGATTATATGTAACTATAAGTACTGGCCAACAACTGTATTTACTACTCATATGCTTGTGCGGATTAATTCCATCTGCAGCATTTCCAAGCCTTAAGTTCCTAGATTAATTCACAAAGTCAGGCTATAATTGATCAACTAGCTTCCATGATGGAGAATCTATAAAAATGCCTCAACTTGCCAACTTCAACGTGTCTCATTTGCATGCCAAGTTAAATTCTTTGTCGTCTCAACACTTTGAAACATCTATTGAAAATGAAGAATGGGTGGAAAAAGTTTCGCAACACTTTTTCCGGAACCTTAACACGCTTACTTCCATCATCATTGGACTTCCATCTAGATTCTCCACAAATAAGATAAGATTCAAGCTCTTCATACTGTTTTCTATACAAAATACAATTTTTTGAGCAAAAATGTTTTTTTTGATAATTCATACCCAATGCAGTCAATTTGTTTTCACAATGTACATAAACTTTGGGATAACATTATCAATTGGCAAAATTTCACGCAACAATTTTATCAATTCAGGAAAACTTTTGTCAGAAAATCTTTATTTTGATTTCAAGTTGTACAGTTTGAGCAAAGTTGAAAATTTGATAAATTTTGTACAACCTAGATACAAAGGTCTTTTTGCATCCTCCAACAAACTCTTAAATGCATATGAATTATCCACAAAATTGTCACAGGTAGCAAACATCATGTCAATATTATTGCCAACAACATCTTCATCATTTTCATCTATGCCCACGTTAGCATCAACTTCAACATTCACTTTCCTAGTTTTTAAAAAATCTATATCCTCTTCCAAATCTTCTCCGCACAAAATCCATCTACAGTAATTTGTATCAAACCCTTTAAAAAACACATGTCCTCTAACTTCCTCAATAGTGCGAATGTATAAATTTCCATATTTCAAACAAGGACATGGAATTTTACCATCACTATTCGTACTTTATCCATCGTTATTCAAACCATCATCAAATAATTTTGTTCTTCTATCCATCGTTATCCATGATTTGTCATTCTTTATATAAACCTACACAAAGTTAATGTACAACAACATATTCTTATATTTTATAAAAATAAATGTAGATTATTAAAAGTTATATTATATTAACTAATTAAATTATTTTATATATATATATATTAAAAATAAATTATGTTATATATATATATTAAAAATCCTAGACAATTAAAAATACTAATATGACAAAAATTAAATGGCATGAACTATGTACTAACACGACAGACTTTGTCCATCATATTGCATATATATACGTATATATATTATACTTATTCACATTTATGACAATACATAAGCCCGTCACATTTATCTATATATATATATATATTTTATACTAATTCACATTTATGATGATACATAAATCCGTTGTATTAACATACACATTGACAGACAAAAAGTATAAATATGTAAATCAATATCAACTCATATGCATGCACATTTATACTTACAAATTGAGCTGCTAATTGCTAAGTAAAGCTCAAAATCACCACCACCACCACCAACGGCATAAATCCGCAACCACCCAATACGCCTATCAAACTCAAAAATGCCACCAATGCTGACACAAAGTCACAGCCACCCACACCTAATATGCCTCTCAAGTTAAAAACTACCATCATCCACACAAAAACCACAACCAACAAAGCCTATCACGCTAAAAAAACACGAACAAATACACAAAAACATCGGTCAAAATCAAGACCCAGTCAAATGAATCGGGAAAACACTTATCAGGATACTACCAAACTCATCGAAAAATCACTACAAATCAGTCAAAATATGTATATTACAACCTCATAAAAACCAAAAAACTTAATTTCAAACCATAATAAACCATCTAATGAAACTAAAACTAAAAACATTACTTACATATAGCCAAATGAAATGGTTTTAACTAGATTTGAAGGCAAAAGGCAAAAAATTATGCATGGGTATGAGATTTTTGCAATTTGGAGCCGTCGTGGAGGTCATACCATTTTTGCCAAAAGAATAAAAAAAGAGAGGAAACCCTGGTTAAAACTAGGGCAAAATGGCATCATTCCTGTTCTTTGAGCTGCATGTTTTGGTTCTCTATTCTCGACAATTTAATTATTGTCAGCCTGCTGCAAATTTCAAGGAAAATCCTAACCCTTAACACCTCAACTTTCATTTTACTCACAGGAAAGTCTAGCTCACAACCAAACTATATAAAATTAATTTTATACAAAAAAACTAGGTTATAGATCTTCATCATCACCATCGTGGTCATTGTCAACTCCGAGAAAGCTTCCTGATTTTAAACAATCCATGAAGCTGAATACGTAAAGCTTGGCTACCATTACCTCATCAACAATGGAATGTGTCTTTTCGTATCACCTATTTTTGTCCTTGTGGCTGCACAGCTATCCACATTCTCATTTCAAGATTTCCAAGGCCTTTTGGCTGATCTCAAATTCAATCTCATATTTGTCATCTTTTTTTTTACGCTCTCCGTCTTCTCGCCAAACCTTTACTTCTTTACTCGATGCCATCATGTCTACCCTATATATTCCTTATGTTATAAGCTCAAAGATGATGGGATTCTTTGATCTCTAAAGATATGTAATTGAGAAAAAAACTTAATCTATTACTACTAAATAGAACTTATAGAGGATTGAAAATACAAAACTCTCAAACACTTTCAATCTCAAACACTTTCACACCTACAGAGCTACCTCTTGAAGCTTTCTAGACCTCTATGAATCTCTTTGGATATGAGCTCTATATTTATAGGCTTACCATAGTCGTTAAAGCTATATAAATATATATAACTGACTTTGCCAGCTTGTAGTTGGATTTGGATTGCATCAAAAATAGTTGTGACACTGGCACATCAACTTGGGCAGCAATCCACTTGAGGCGGCAAGCAAGCTTGGCAGCAAGCAAGTCAACAATGGGAGCTTGAACTTTTGATTGTTGTTGGAACTCTACAATTCTGCCCTCCAGCAGAATTCATAAATAATGATGGTCAATTGCCATCTATACTTTTTGTTTCGACACAACTTTAGATTCTTCTGTTGCCATCTTTTCTCTAATTTGAACATCCATCTATCTTATAGTGCTTTCTTCTCATCTTCGGAACACTTTGGATCTCTCGTTTTAGATTTTTGGATCTATCCTTAAAAATTCTATGGTTTCCCTTCATGAGGTACACAATTATCTAAGATTATTGTGATGGTAGCTTTTGATGGGTTGAGTATTTCCCTATTCAAAAACCTATTCTTCTGCCTCTTGGCAACTGATTTTGGCATTAGAACTCAAAACAAAAGACAATTTGGGATTTTCGATTCCAATGTCTGCCTTTATGAATCAGTATATCCCTATAATTATATGAATTTTTCATCTCCACTTTCCACATGGAGGAAACCGTTGCACTAAGCTTTTACTCGAGCTCTTTGGATATATATAACAGGTGGCACGAACATCTTCCTCACCAAAATGACTTTGGCATCTTAGATATACTGGTCATACTTCTTATGCCTTGTTTTGTTCATTCTTTGTAGAATGTGTGAACTATATTCCTATGCCTTGTCAACTGCAATAAGCATCAAACTCTCCAGAATTGCAACCTTTTACAATCTCATGCACTATAATGGCATGGAACAACTTTGAAGAACTCTAAACTTGGTCCTTCATCTATAAAATATATCTATAATTCTAGAAAAACTTATCAATCAAGATTAAGAAATACCTCTTGCCTCCATGTGATTTCTTCAAATAGTCATTAGAATACACAAGACTTAGCAACTTTGATATCTTCAATGCAGATAATTTGACACTGGACCGTCAAAGATGTTGAGTAGGGATTCACCATCTTCATTTAACTTATTTTCATTGAGCCTCTGCTCCGGTAAGAATTTTCTGCAGTTCCTTTTCATGTGACCCTCCTGGCCACAATAAAAACACTTATATGATGCTCTCATGTCAGTAGATCTGTCCATGCTCTAATACCTCCCCATGCCTTGACTACCTCTCTAATGTCTTTCTCGACCTTCCAGAACTAATACTTGTGCATTATGATCATTATGTGCATCCTTTCTCCTAGCCTCAAGAATAAAGAATGCATCTCTAACAATAGATAACGTGAGCTTACCATTGGGGTCGAACAAATGAGAGTTACTACTAGCGTCTCTCAGCTTTCTAGTAGTGAGCTAAGCAGAAAGAAGTGCTTGTTCCTTATCCTCTAAATGTAACTCCACAGGAGAGAGTTGATTTACCAAGCTCTGAAACTTGCTAGTGTGCAACTTCAAGTTCACCAATTGCCTCATCAGTAATGCTTTATTCTGAGCATTCTTGGCTTGGTACATATACTACAGTTTCTTCCAGAGGGTATAAGCATATGTCCATTGTGCTAAGTAATGGAAAACATTGTGATCGATTCATTGCCTTATCTGATCGATCGTTTTCATATGCAGCTTCTTCCATGTTCTCTTTTTGCTCGGATTAGAGTTTTTTCCTTTGGCTTCTAGAGGATCATACAAATCTTTACAACTGATAAGATCTTCCATCCGAGGTTTCCACAATGTATATTTTGTAGCACTAAGCTTGGTCATAGCTTTAGATGATTATTCCATTGATGCAATGGCTTAATATGAAATTGGAGCAAAATTATGCAAAAAAAAGTTCATAGTTACCTCTGGAATGGTAAAAAATGGTGGATCTAACTTTTCCTAGATCAAAATCTGACTCTCAGAAATTTAAAAAGTAAAATTGCAAATTTAGAAACTATAAGGGCCTATTTTCATTTTTTGAAACTTAAAATCTAGGGCAAATAAATAATTTCAACAAAATTAGGGACTAATATGCAATTTTTGAAACTTCCAATGGCCGTGATGATGTGGCACTGATGTGGCAGAATGATGTGGTGAACAATTGGTGCTAGCATGTTGATGATGTGACAACCAACATGGATTGTGGTGACATGGCAGATGACGTGGATTTGACACTGATGTTGCTCGTATGTGTTGCTAACGTGGCATCTATGTGGCATCTACGTGGCGAGTGCAACGCATGAAGAAATGGTAACAAATTAGGATGGCGCATGGGGGCATGTGTGCAGAGATATTTTCTCTGGTTGGTCTCGTTCTCTTCGCCTCGTCGAGATCATCAATCATGTATCATCAGTTTCTTAATTTGAGCACTTTTTGAGGTTGAATTGAATTGAAGAATAGAGTCAGTTTATGCTCTATGTTTCAAGTTACTGACCCAACCTCACTCTCTCATTCTTAACATTTGCTCTAATACCACTTGTTGGGATTCTCTGATCCCTAAAAAGATGTAATTGAGAGAAAATTTAATCTATCCACTACTGAATAGAATTTAATGAGGATTGGAAATACAAAACTCTCAATCTCAAACACTCTCATACCTACAGAGCTCTCTCTTGAAGATCTCTAGACCTCTCTGAATCTCTCTACATTCAATAATCCTCACAAATCTCTCTGAATTTTGTGATACAAGAAAATAAATACAAGCTCTATATTTATAGGCTTACCACAGTCGGCTAAAGCTATATAAATATATATAACCGCCTTTGCCTGCTTGTAATTGGATTTGGATTGCAACAAGTAGAGTTGTGACACTGGTACAATAGCTTAGGCAGCAATCCACTTGAATTGACAAACAAGCTTGGCAGCAATCAAGTCAACAATTTAAGCTTGAACTTTTGATTGCTGCTGGGACTCTATAGAATATGCCCGAAAATATACGTCGCAAATATTCATGGACAAGTCCAGAACGCCAGGGATGTTACACTGTTGAAAACCTCGAGTTCAAGATGAAAATCCTTGAGAAATTAAGGATTAAGGAATCCTTTTATTTTCCACAAGTAACTTTAAATGTCCATTATATTCCATGTACGGTTGAGGCAAGGAAAGAAGCTGAGGAAGTAATGTTTGGTGCCATCGATGAGATGTCTGAGAAAACATTACTCAATCCAAAAGACATTAGGATTTTGATTGTGAATTGTAGCTTGTTTAATTGGACTCCATCTCTGTCTGCTGTGGTAATCAACCATCACAAGCTCAGAAGAAACATTGTGGGCTACAATCTAGGTGGAATGGAATGAAACGCTGGTATAGTCTCTGTTGATCTTGCAAAGATCTTCTTCAAGTCCACCCAAATTCTTATGCATTGGCAATCAGTACAAAAAAGCGTCACATTGAATTGGTATTTTTAGAATAAAGGATCAATGCTCATTTTTGAATTGCTTGTTTAGGGTGGGTAGGGTTGTGATATTGCTGTCCAATAGATGGTATGACCCAAACCGGTCCAAGTATCGATTAGTTCGCACCGTTCCAACCCACAAAGACAGTAGCGACAAATTCTTTAGCTGTGTAACATAGCAAGAGGATGAAGCATGAAATATTGAAGAGTCTCTGTTGAAGGATTTTATGGCAAAGGTTAGGGATGCATTAAAGACCAACATCACAATTCTCGGTCCTCTTACGTTTCCAATGTCTGAATAGTTGCTCTTTCTTGCAGCATAGATTGGCAAAAAAATGTTTAAGATGAAGGTGAAACCTTACATCCCAGATTTCAAATTGGCTTTTAAGCATTTTTGTGTTTATGTTGGAAGAAAAGCTCTGCTGGATGAACTGGAGAAGAATTTGCAGCTGTCTAAGGGGCATATAGAACCTTCAAGGATGACACTCTACAGGTTTGGGAACACTTTTAGCAGCTTTCCTTAGTATGAACTGGCTTATACTGAAGTCAAATAGAGGATAAATAATGGAGACAAAACTTGGCAGATTACATTTGGTTATGAGTTCAAATGTAATAGCCCAGTTTGGAAGGCTCTAAGGATTGTCAATCCCGCCAAAGAGAAGAATCCATGGATGGATGAGATTCACCATTTCCAAGTACATGTTCCAAAGGTGTCACCAATCTAATCTTAACGTTTACAGTGGCATGTACATATTTGTTCTTGTAACACCCCGTCCCAGGGAAAATATTGAAAATTTCTCAAAGTTGACCGAGTTGACCAAGTTTGACCAAGGAAGGGCTCGGGGTTGACTTTTTATGTGAGCGTGCTAAGGTTTTTACCGTGGTACTGTTGCATAGAGCTAGTCAATACGAGTTCGTAGACTAGTAGTACGCTCAATTCCGAGTTAAGACCGAGAAGTTATGGCTGACATAACATGAAGGGCATTTTGGTAATTTTGCTGTGGCAGGGCAAAATTACTATTTTGCCCCTGCCTTTATAGGATTTATCCAGAAGGATCTGGAAGGAGGACGCAGGCACGCACGCGGGCAGCCCCCCCTTCGCGCAGCTTTCCGACCGCCCCCTGTTTCGCCGGCCACGGCCAATTTCCGGCCAGATCAGGCCGGGAAACGACGCCGCCGACCCCCTCTCTTCTTTGGCACCGGTGGTTCTCCGTGATGGGGTTCAGATCGCCGGGAAAAGAGAGAAATCCGGTCAGTCACTTTTTCGAATTCGCCGGATTCCGGCGAGTTTAGGCCGACCCACACGTCGGAAAAGGTAGCTCAGTCTTCTCTTCTCTTTCCCCACCGTTTGAGGGCCGTGAAACACCGTGATGTCACCGGAAAAATGGAGAAAGCCGGTGGCTTCCATTTTCGCCGATCGCCGATTTCTGGCGAGATTCCGGCGATGGTCCACCTTCTTTCCCCCTATTTTGGACCCCCTGAGTCTGATTCCGATGTTCGTTCGTCTCAAATCTCGTTCGTTCGGGCAATGTGAACAGATGAAGCTCGGCCGCCGCTTTCTGGCCACTTTTCGGCCACCACCGGCGGCGGATGGACGAGGTAAATTCTCAGTTGCGTTCTAAATTTCACGAGCTTCGTTTCGGTATATAATTTGCATATTATAGATATATATCGGAATTTACCCGGTTGTGAGCGGTGTTGTTAACCATGGTTAAACGGGAATTGTAGAAAATTGTGATAGAATTACGTGCATAATTGTGGGTTGGTAATTACCGTGGAGTGAATTGGTTATCCAGAATATAGGATTAGATTATTTGATTGAAGTGTCATGGTTAGTGGTAATAATTACGGAATATATTTTTATAGTTAAATTGTGTGTTAATCTCTATGTGGACTCGGTTGTGTAGAATTGATTTATGATTAGTGGGCTGTTTGGAAACTTGATTTGATTGTGCTGAAATTAATTGAGTTGCTGTGAATGATTGTATTGAAATGTTTGTGAGTGTTTGTGTTGTATTGTTGGTGTTTGAACGGATTTGGAAATGGTGATGGGGTGAACGATGATGTGGAGATGTGATGACGTTGATGTGATTGAAAGTGAGATATAAGTGTATTTGAGGCGTTACTTTTGAATAGTAATTGCATCAGTTGCGGCATATTTAGAATAAATATGCACTCAGAACTACAGGTAGCTTGATCCCTTGTAGAAAGGGTATGTAGGCAGCTCAGTTTTAGACTGAGTCCAGCTACACCGTATTTAAACAATACATTTGTTTAAGTGTTGAGTCTTGTACTGATTTGTGGTTTATTTGTGTGGGAAATGCGTGCTGGTAGAATAAATATGGTTTAGGACTGGTTTTCAATGCAGGTTTGTAGCTTTTGTTTTGGGGAGTGTTAGAAAACAGCCGAAATGCTGCCGAAATTTTTATAGAATTTCCAGCAGTAGAGAAAACCTTCCGGTCTGTTGGTTTTTACCCTTTTGAAAAGTGGTTTAGCGGACTTTCACGACTGCTTGTGGCTTAGTGGCAACATTAAGTCACGCAGGCAGGATCCAAGCGGGTCGGGTTCTGTCAGTTCTGCTAAGTTTTTCCATGAGGGTTTGGCCTGTGTTCTTTTTGTTTTGTTTTGTTAGGGTCTTTTAAAAGCCAAATGCTATATTAGGTAACTTAGCTTGTAGTTTTTTCCTATAGTTTAGCATTAGATTGTCGTACTTAGTTAGACTATGGTCCCTAGAATTGTGTAATACATATCAGTTAATAGTTGAAATATAGTTTAACAAGTGGGAGAAAACTATAATGTCTATTTGGAATGCAAGTCCAATATGCTCTAATCTGACTAAATTTAAAAGTCAAGTTCAATCCAATTAGTTTTCAATTCCAAATAGATATTAAGTTCTTATGATTCTTTTATGAACATAGAAAATGGAAATCTCTTAATGCTTTTTAATGCTAATTATGTGATTTCAAACTTCAATGCTAATTTCATCTTTTATACTTACTTTGTTTAGTGACCATGGAGATGAAAATGGATATTCCCATATTAAACTTATACACCTCATTTGTACATACTCTCTATTTCTACATGTTCATGGTATGCTCAGAATGATCCAGTTTTCAACATTTTTCCAAAAAAATTCAACTTTGAGGTGATAATTTTTGGAGTCCTTATATATTTTTCCAAACGCAAGTAAGTGGCACAAAGATTAAAAGAACACCTCTACATTTCATTTTTAGTTCAATGCCCAACTCTAGTTTTAGTCTCAAATATTTCAAATAAAAAAGGTAAATTGGGTTGGAACAGATACCAAAGCCGTTAGAGCTAAGACAATTAAATCACAGGCCTACATGGGAATTTTGTACTAATGTCCACATTGCACCCAAGTTAATGAACCTTGCCCATATTTCAAAAAATAATGATATATTCCTACCTTTTCATTTTTCCACCCATGCATATACTGAATATACCCTTCATTTTTGAAAAATAAAATAAAAAATTAACTATTTTTATTGAAACTCTTGCTCTCTTCACCGCATCTTCTCCCTATCTTTCTCATCTACAACTCTCTCTTGCCCTCTCTCCCTCTCTCTCTCTCTCTTGCTTTTCTCGTCTCCAACTTTCTTTTGCCTTTTCTCCCTCTTTCCCTTTCAGCAGTGTAATGATGCGATTTAAGCAAATTGTTAGGAAAACCGTTCTCAAACCCACGGTGAAGACATCCACTGCTAAGAAACTAGCTTAAAAGAAGAAAAACGTGGATGACTTCCAAATCTAGGACATAAACGACCACCCAAGCATCCACAAATCAACTCTAAGCTACCTAAGTAGTAATCAGTGGAGCAACCGATCACTAAATTTTGTAATAAAGATATTTTGTATAGTTAGGCTAGAAATTAGCTGAAAATTTGGACTCCACAACATAGGTTTTGAATCTCTTGTAATTTGTAATGCTTGCTGTAAAATTACTTTACCCTAGTTGGGGCGGGGTTGTTGTGAAAATAGAGACCCCGCTCCATATAGAGTGGAGCAATTGTGTATTATAAGTAGAACCTTGCCTCGGTTGGGCCAGAGTTGTTTTGGAAAAAAGAGAAACCCCACCCTAGATGTGGCAACATTATTGAGTGTTGACGATCCCACCACAATCCTACCCTAACCAGAGTAGAGTTATTGTAAAACAACATGAGACCCCACCCTAGTTGAGGTAGGGTTGTAGAAATTTCAGATTATACGCACCATTCACATTTACTCATTACATTTTTTCTATAAATTAGATGAAATATTTAATTTAATTTTTCTTATATATGGGTACTTCATCGACATAGTTCATCAATTTTAAAGCATGTTGTCATAGAATACACATCATCATACACCTCCCTTAAACCATGACTATTCACCTAAAAACAAAAACCTTTCAACCATGAGCGGAAAAGTGAAATTACTTTATTAAAAGGTGTAAAAAACAATTTCCTACTTCATCCCAACGTTAAAAATAAAACATAAAAATTTTAAATTAAAATGTAAGAAAATTGTAAACTATAGCCAAAAGGCTTCGAGACCAATGGGCATGGCCTACATTCCATTCCTCAACTTAATTTGTTTATTCTTTTTCTTCTTCATCTTTAGCCTCCCATCTTGTCAGGGGCTATAATCAATGAAGTTTATACCTCTAATGAGAGTTTCGCTTGTGTTCTTGTGTCTTTCGCTGATTAGGGTAGTGTTGAAGAAGCTAGGAAAGCTTCGGAAGGCAGCCTATGTCAAGACATTGGAAGTCCTTTTTTACACATTTGTTATTCAGTGCCCTTTATGGCTTATAAGCTTGGCCACAAAGAGCAACCTCACTTTTTCATCATATTCTTCATTCTCATGGAATCTAAGTATCTTTTGTTTATTACCCATTGAATAACATTTTAAAACTCAAAATAATCAATAATGGAGTGAGTCCACATATTTTGTCACTTACAATAAGTCTTTCCACTAAGCTCTCTAGTTGATGGAATATGGCCGCCATATAACCTAATTATTTTATCGGCCATTAAAATATCAAATATTTGGTATGGTTTATGTAACGCTACACTCTCTCTCCAATCAATATTGTCTCCAATTTAGCCACCGCACTTCAGACAGTATGGAGTTTTTGGTCAGACTTCCTAGGAGGTCACCCATCTTAGGAATGCTACCACTGAAGCACGCTTAACTCCAGAGTTCTTTCCAACACTGAAGTCAAACTGATAGGATTCAATCCGCCTAGATCCTACCTGCATAACTTAATATTTCTATTAAGCCAATAAGCAGTTCATTATCTCTACCAAGCCACTTTTAAATAAATTTCGGCAGCATCTCGTCTGTTTTTGCAACATCCTCCAAATACATATAATTGCAAATCCTGCAAGCAAACACATTCCTATACATAATTCAATCTACCAGCACACAATTCCATACAGTACCACATCCCGACAACAGTTTAACATCCAACTAAATACATCATCTATATAATCCGTAGCTGGACTCAGTATGAAAACTAAGCTGCCTACATACCCTTTTTAATAGGGATCAAGCTACCTGTAGTTCTTAACTGATCTTTAATGATATTTTGAGCATCAGCCTACTCAAGCCATGACCACATCTCAACATCACCCTCAAACTTTCTACCATAAGCAATCATCAACAAGAATACCCTACAGGCTCAAAAGCATTATTCATCCAACTTCTATATCACAAGAACCAATAATTCATGAAAACATCATTAAAATAAAACATTAAATAATTTTATTACCAAACAAAAATCATACATCAATACCTCACGTCACTCATTGACAAATTCTCCGTTTGAAATAAGTTTTTTTACAAAACCCTTAGTTTTATTCCCAAAAATCATTAAATCATTATAACACGATTTGGGGGCGAAAACATAATTTAACAATATCACTTAAAATCCCGCATCAATTATTAGGACTTTAAAAGAAATTCCAAAAGACATTTAAATTCATTTTGTCAAATATATTTTCATAAAATACAGAGTAAAAGGGTCACAGCCTGTAAAGATCAAATAGGTGGGCTAAAACTCATAAATTCAAAAATCCATCTAGAACCATAAATCAATGATCATATATCACAACTGGTACCATAATATGTCAAGTAGATGGCCCACAACCCGTTAAATCAAATACCATGTATCAAAACTAGTACCACACTCTAGTATCGTGCCGTGTGACCCTCAGCGTCCTAATGGTGTCACAGGCGAGGGGAGGGGAAATAACTAATCACAATGAACCGGCGTCCCAAATCCGTCATAGCAGGATCCTCATCATCTCTCTCCCAACACGTGTCCGCAGCAGAGGATGACATAATATAATAATAATAATAATAATATAATATCATAATAATGTGCCGTTTGCCCATCAGCATCCTGACGGCGCCACAGGCGGGGGAAGGGGGTATAACTCATCACGACGTACCGGCGTCCCAAATACGTCATGGCAGGATCTTCATCATCTCTTTCTCGACATGTGTCCGCAGCAGAGGATGGCATAAGAACACAATAGCGCACATAATCACAACATATCTTAATTAACATCTCGATACTGTGTGGTACTCCTCAAAATCATCTATGAAATCGTCTATCATCGGATATCATATCGTGTGGTACTCATGGATATATCGAATACCTGAACAAATTCAAATCCATAAACCGTAATTTCTCTAAATATGCAGAAATCAAATTTAGATAATCTCTAACAGTTAATAGCAATCTAATTGCTTCAAAAATGGTCATGAATATCACACAATAACACTTAATTTTCACAAATAATCTATATTTTGCTCAATCTAAGCAAAATTCAATATACTCAACAATAATATGCAATCTATATATCAAAACAAAGCTTGAGGAAAGTGCAACACATTGGACAATTCAATTTGTCCAATGGTAACCGGCGGTGGCCGTAAATTTTATCGGAAACCACGGCCAAAATGGCCCTCTTGATTCCGGCCAAACCAGTGAGAATTTCATCAAATTAATGCCGAAATCGGGTTTCTGGGGTCCAAAATAGGTGGAAAGGAAGTGACCCATCGTCAGATTCTCACCGGAAATCGGCGATCAGAGAATGTGCTACTTACTGGATTTTTTCAAGTTTTCTGGCGAACCAGGCCGACCCACGAGCTACCATCGGTCCAGTTGGGAAGCTGAGGTTGCCGGCTCCACTTTGCAGGTGAGTCCTGGCCCGATCTGGCCAGAAAATGCCGGTTGCACGAAGGAAGGGGGTTGCTACAAGGGAGAGAGCCGGGGGGGTGGCTAGTGCGCGAGGTAAGGGGTGGGGGCAGTTTTGTAGTATCTCAGCTTTTAACTAAATTTTTTACAAAATTACTAAAATGCCCCTCACACTAAAATGACCACAACTTCCCTGTTTTAGCTCCGAATTTAGCGTACTACTAGTCTACGAACTCATATCGATGAGCTCTACGCAACGGTACCACAGTCAAGCCCCAAAACATAACCACACAAAAGTCAACTTCAGGCCCACTTGCAGTCAAACCGGTCAAATTTGGAAATTTTTAATATTTTCTCGGGACGGGGTGTTACACAAACGCTCTGAAAAAAGCCTTAGTTATTTGAACCATGGCCATTTCACACCCTTTCACACCCGGTCGATGTGGGATTGGACACCGATCTCTGCCAGTAAGGTAGCCTGCCAATGCCCCGCACGCGCCCACACTTACATTGGCTCTGCCAGTAAGGTAGCCTGCCAGTGCTCTGCAGCCGCCCACACTTACCCTGGCTCCAGATTTTGATCGTCACAATCTACCCCGTTGGGGCCCAGTGTCCTCGCTGGCACATTTACGACCGGGTACAGGTTTTGATACCATTTGTAATGCCACGCTCTCTCTCCAACCAATATTGTCTCCAATTTAGCCACTACACTTCCGTTGGTATGGAGTTTTTTGTTAGACTTCATAGGGCGTCACCCATCCCAAAAATGCTCCCACTGGAGCACGTTTAACTCCAGAGTTCCTTCCAACCCTAAAGCCAAATGCTTTGAAAAGGCCTTAGATATTAAGAGAGTGCTCACTTTACATTTGAACCATTACCATGTGACACCCTTCCACACCCAGTCGATGTGGGATTGGACACCGATCTCTGCCAGTGCCTTGCACCCGCCCACACTTACACTGGCTCTAGATCCTGGTTGTCACAGTTTTGAAGTGTCATATTAAACTACATATTTGGTGTCAAATTAATTTACATATTTTCTCTGGCTCATACTTGTTTATCCTTGAATTTTAAGCCAACTGAAGAATTTGAGCTTTCAACGTACTTGACAAAACCTGGTAAGTTTATGTCCAAATGGCCACCATCTTGACAGTACCAATATCCAATCGATTATTATTAGTCTAAGCTATCTATGTGAATGTCAAAATTAGAGTCTTCGTAATAAGCACATCAAGGAAATTTCAATCTATACTTATTTGAGCATATTTTCATAAAATATGGCTTGAGAAACAAGCTCAAATAGATCTTTGAATTTCGTACCTTTAAATTTGTTCTTTAGTTTTGTATAAAAAAACTGCAAATGTCTAGTCGGTTTACGGTTTGACTGAATTTTCACCGAACTAGATTGAACCAAACTGCACAGCAACATCTCCTTGCTAGTTGTGTGAGATCACCCCTCTAACATTCTTAACTGTTGAAATTACTCTTCCACACCCCCCCCCCCCCCCCCCNNCCCCCCCCCCCCCCCCCCAAATATTCTCTCAAATATCATTCTAATAAATTATAAAGCATAAAACTCTAACCTTTTTCCACTCAGCTGCCTCTCATTCTCTTATCTTTTTGTACTTTCTTGCTTGGTTGCATCTTTTCATCTCTCTCATGCTCTCATCTTAGGCTTTTATTCAAAAAAAAAAAAAAAACCCTAGCCATTCTCCCTCCATCTAAGCTCTCATCTCACCAATCAAACACCTTAACCCTTTTCCCACTTCATACCTCGTTCTCTCTGAGTCTCCATCCCTACTTTTCTTCTGACTTTCATTTCCCATTCTCATATCCATGGCAACTTCATTTGAGCTCACTCATAGAGAGACACCAATTGCGATTCGCGACCAAAAAAAAAATTATTTTTTTTTTCTTTTTTTTTGTTAAAGTGTTAGTTTTGTGTTGTGGCTTTGTCCTCTAATAGTGAATATATTTTCAAAATCTGTGGTTTTTTTGTGTTTGTTTATTTGTCTTCTCTCTATTTCTCGTTCTCTCCGTCTGGTCTAATGTGCATGAGAATCCTATCGAACAACATTGGAATCGACTGATCATTGTTGGCTTAGTTTTGCCTTGATTGCAGAGGGTGTGTCGGTTTAGTTGGGTGGCCACCAACCGAAACCTCAAGTGGTTAGTTCAGTACAAAAACCAACGAAAAAGCCGACTTTACCAAACCAAGCCCACCCCTATCTTCCATTGTGGCTTGACAAACCTGCCTATGCTGAGCTTGATTTTCAAGTTGGTCACCCCGCTGGCCATGTTGCTCAACAATTTACACCGTGACCATAATTGGCTTGGCTGGTATTATATAAAGTTGATGTTAAACTTGCCTTCCTTAAGATGTGGTTAGTTGTACGTGCTCAGGTTGACATTAAACTTGCCTTCCTTAAATTTTTCCAATTTGAATGCGACATAATCATAGATGCCTAGGAACATAGGTTGTTGTCCTAAATAATCAACAACTATAGTAGCTAACCTAATCGAAATTCATAATATACTTGTAGTTGTTGGAAAAAGTAGTGTTTCTATATATATATATATATATATATACACATATATTGTAGTCGAACTAAAAAGTGAAAAAAAAAATCTAAATTTTTAACAAATAAAAAAAAGTGTTTCAAAATAATTAAAATACAATGCATTTAGGATAAAATTAAAATACAACATATTTAGTTGTAGATATTACAGTTGCTTTATAAAGTAAGAAGCATTGATGCAAATTAAAAAATAAAAAATTAAAGTGCAAATCATAAAAAGTTTAAGAGTATTGAAGCTACATATTCTATTTTAATAATCAAATTTCTTTTTTCAATAACTCAAAATAATTTTTTTGTTCTTATAAAAGCACTTTACTTTATAAATAGTTAAAAAAAAAATTCGCGAAACTTTAAGGATTAAGAAAATCCTATCTAAAAGCAAATAGTGGCATCATATAATTGTGAGAGTCTCATGGAAATGTCAATGTAACAGGTAACTATTTTCTATCCAGCTAAAAGAAATAAGAATAATAAATAATATTATTCTAACTGTCATGTGAGACAAGAAAACTACGGTTTATAAACGAGGACAGCAAAAACATAATGCTAAGAATTTTTGTACACTTTGCAACTATTCATTATTGTTTCATATTTATATTGGAAAAGAAAATAAAAAATATTTTAAAAATATAATATTGTTTATCACCATAACAATTATTATTTAAATGTCATATGATAATTTAATTCACTATTTTAATAAAAATAAAATTCTTATATTAAATTTTTAATAAGAAAATTGAAACATAATTAAATACAACCTATTTGTAGTTACCATGTTAACAATGGATGATGATAACTAGTAATTTTTTTAGTAATTCCAAATTGAAATGGAAACAAAACCAAATGAATTTAAATTAAAACATTAAATAATTTTAGAGATCATTGAAGGTCATTTTGTTAACGCGTTCATTTTTATTTTTGATTTTTAATTTTTAATTTTTATTTATAGTTTATAGTTTTTGGTTTATGTTTTTGCTAAAAGGAAAAAAATAAAAAACAACAACCATTTTTTAATTTTTTTATGCTAAAAAATTATTTTTGATAATTATTTTTATTTTTATTTATTTTTTTATATTTAAAAAAACTTTACAAATAAATTAAACAAATTCATATTCGATTATTGACAGTTCCAAATTTTAGCCCCGACCATAGTGTCCCAGGTTCTGGCTTGGGCTGAGCAGTCCTAGGTTCTGGCTTAGACCAGGCTGTCCCATATTCTAGCTCAGAACGGGCTATTTCGGATTCCGACCAAGACCGGGCTGTCCTGGATTCTAGCTCGGACAGGCTGTGTTGGGTTGCGGCTTCGACCAGGCAGTCTCGGGTTTTGGGCTCGACGGTGGGGGTCTCGGGTTCCGAGCTCGGCTGTCCCGAATTCTAGTCTGGATCGGGCTATCCCGGGTTCCGGCCTAAACAGGGTTGTCTCGGATTCCGTCTCTGACTGGGCGGTCCCGGGTTGCAGCTTCGACGGGGTAGTCCCAGGTTGCAGCTCCGACCGGGCTGTCTCGGGTTTCTGCCTGAACCGGGCTGTGGCTAGCATCGGGCTGTCCCACGTTGTCCTAGGTTTTGGCCCGGACCCGGCGGTCCTGGGTTGTGGCTCCAACCAGGCGGTCCTGGGTTCTAGCCCTGATCGGATAATCCTGGGTTTCTGTCTAGATCGGACGATCCCGAGTTCCATCTCTGTTAGAGAAATTCGTTGTCTCGACCACATCTAAACGGTGTCAGTATGGGCAGTATCAGATTCAAGTCTTGTATTTTAGCATTATAAAGGACCAAAAAGAAAATGAAAACTGAAAATGAAAATAACTATTTAACATTTTTTCTTTTAGAAAAAACGTAAAAAATAATTTTTAGTTTTTAAAAAATAAAAATGACTATCAAAAGCATTTTTATTTTTTATTTTTTTAAAAAAATAAATAAGAATTATTATTAAATGTATTTTCATTTTTAATTTAAAAAATAAAAAATAAAAATAAAAAATTATAAATAAATAAATTATCAGAACCATTTAGAACTCACATGAAGTTCAGCCGAAAGAATCCTATTAATTTTTTGTTTACCAAAAAACCAATTTAAATAAAAATATTGCATTCATTTTCTCTCATCTGATGCTGACGTGTCGATATTTGATAGGTATAACTCCTAAGTTGCACCGAAATCATTGGAGCAGAGGAAACTCCCAAAAGCAGAATTTCCTACAATACAACCATGTAAAAATAATTGTACTATAATTATTATCCATAAATGAAGTAATTTTGTCTATAAATGAGGTAATATTATCCATAAATGAAGTAACATTATCCATAAAATGAAAAAATATTATTAAAATTCATAATCAAGTAATATTATCTATAAATAAAGTAACAAAATTCTTAATAAAATAATATTAATATGTTAGTTCAACTGTAGATAATGTTATTTTATTTATGGATAATATTATTTCATTTATAAATAGTTGTTATAATCCAACCATTTTTACATTGTTATACTGTGGGTGGACCCCGCCAAGCGTTATAAATACATATTTGAAAAATTCATTTCTCCTTCTCCGCTCTCTCTGTCTCTCTCTGTAGTGGGTTTTCAATTGAGGTCAGTTTTCTCATCTGGGTCTTTCCATAGAAATTCTCAGCTGGTCTCTTGCACTGCATAATATCAGTTTTCTTCTTTCTTGTTTTTTAAATCATTGTTACAGTTTCTTACTTGTTTTTCTTTTCCCGCTTTGTTTTTTTTTTGGTAATACTCTTTTTCGGCTTTTTATAATATAAGAAACTTCAACTAGATCTCATCTAGAAAAGACTTAAAAAAAAAAAAAAAAAAGAGTTAACAGTTTTTTTTTTTTTTATATTTCAACAGAAAGTTTGTTTTGTGTGTTTTTTTTTTAATAATGAGGAGTCATACATTTTGCAGGGGTTTCTTTGAGCTGTATAATCTATTTTTCTGTTTGTGAAAGTTTCTTATTCTAATCTCGTTTCATTTTTATTCATCAAGCTCTTTCTGAGATACTCTTTATTGTTGCCTTTGAAAATCCTAAAAAAATCCCAGTCCTCAATATCCTCCCAACTTTTATTTCGCTCTCATTCACGGATAAAAAGAAAAGAAAAGAAAAAAAAAGCTTTTATTTCTCTCTCAGAAAGTCTTGTTCCAAATCAACTGTCAAAAGTGATTTTGTAAATAACCCAGATTATATATTCCTATTTCCAGCGAAAATGCGCTTTCGTTGATCCTATATTTTATTCAGTTTTTGCTTCAACGGAAAGAAAGGGTTAATGCTTCTGTTTGTTTACTGTTTCATTCAGATAAACCAAGTTTCTTACTTTTGTTAACGTCATCTTCTTATTTTGGTTTGATTCTCTTAAAAAATTCCCCAAAAATGTCAGAATCCATTTCAAAAATGCCTTTGACTCCTCCATCCTCAAGAAAGCTTCCTGATTTTAAGCAATCCGTGACACTAAAATATGTAAAGCTTGGCTACCATTACCGCATAACCCATGGAATGTATCTTTTCCTATCGCTTCTTGTTGTTCTCATAGCATCACAACTGTCCACATTCTCACTTGAAGATCTCTGTGATCTTTGGGGCCATCTTAAATTCAATCTCATTTCTGTTATCCTTTGCTCTGTAACATCCCGTCCCGGGAAAATATTAAAATTTCTCAAAGTTGACCAAGTTTGACCAAGGAAGGGCTCGGGGTTGACTTTTTGTGTGGGTATGTGTTAGCTTTGACTAAGGTACCGTTGCGTAGAGCTAGTCGATACGAGTTCGTAGACTAGTAGTACGCTCAATTCTGAGTTAAGACTGAGAAGTTATGGCTGAAATATCATGAAGGGCATTTTGGTAATTTTGCTGTGGCAGGGCAAAAATTACTATTTTGCCCCTGCCTTTATATTTTTTTTATCCAGAAGGATCTGGAAAGAGGGGACACGCCGCACGCACGCCACACGCACGCACGCAGCCTCCTCCCCCTCGGTCACTGTCGCCGTCGGGAATGGCCGTTTTCCGGCCAGTTTGGGCCGGAGTTTTAGCTGGGAAATGAAGCCGCCGACCTCCTCCTCCTGTTGAAACTGGTGGTTCGCCGGATTCTTGCCCAGATCACTGGAAATTGTGAGAAAGCCGGTCAGCGGAAAGTTTGCGATTCGCCGGTTTCCGGCGGGGTCAGGCCGATTCTCCTCCGGCCGCCGGATCCCGGCGGTTTTCGGCGATGAAATCTGTTCCTTTCCCCTCTTTTGGACCCTCCGAGTCCGATTCCGACACCCGTTGGTCCTAAATCCCGCTCGTATAAGCGGTGCGAATTAGGCTTCTTGGCCATTTTCCGACCACCACCGGCGGCGGATGGATGAGGTAAGTTCACGGTTGCGTTCTAAATTTCATGAGCTTCGTTTCGATATATAATTTGCATATTATAGATAAATATCAGAATTTACCCGGTGGTGAGCGGGTTGTTAACAATTGTTAAGTAGGAATTGTTGATGACGGATGATATAAATGTGTGCGTATTTGTGTGTTGGTAATTACCGTGGAGTGAATTGGTTATCCAGAATTTAGGATTTTGATTATTTGATTGAAGTTCGTGGTTGTTAATGACGGTTACGGAAATATTATTGTGATTATTGCTCTGAGAATGGTAAATAAATTGCTGTACCGAGAATATAGGAATATGTTACATAATTGTTTTGCTATGAGCTGTAATTAATTGTTAAGGGAATTTTGGTTTGAGTTTGGCTGAATTGTTGTGTGACTGATTGAGAGATTGATTTGATTGGGTAGGTGGGTTTGATTTTATTGAATTAATTATTGTTAACCTTAATTGTTTGGAAAGGTTAATGGTAAACGAAATGTGAAAGGCAAAGATATATATAATGGAAATTTTGAGTATTGGTGTGGTTAGTGAGTTAGAACGTATGTTTGTCAAGTTGACTGTTTTAAAAGCTGTACTTGTGAAGTAATAGGAAGTGATTGAGAGTGTTATTTTCATTCAAATAAATGCTGGATGTGATTGGGTGAATGAGAACCGCTTGGGCGAGGAGGTATTGCTAGCTTGGGCGAGGAATCATGCCGCCAAGCTATGGATATTGTTTTTATTAAATTGTTGGAAAAACCCTGATGGAAATTAAGTGTGTCTGTATATATGGTAACTGAGAAATGTACATTAAGTTTGTGAATGTGTTTGACTGTAGCATATTTGGTGTAAATATGATAACGGAACTACAGGTAGCTTGATCCCTTGTAGAAAGGGTATGTAGGCAGCTCAGTTTTAGATTGAGTCCAGCTACACCGTACTTAGACAATATATTTGTTTAAGTGTTGGGTTGTGTACTGAAATGTGGTTATTTGTGTAGGAAATGCGTGCTGGTAGAATAAAACTTGTATAGAAATATTTTTCACTGCAGGTTATGATTTTTAGCATTTAGGGAGTGTTAGAAACAGTCGAAATGCTGTCGAAATTTCTAATGAAATTTCCGAAAGTAGAGAAATTCTTTTAGTCTGTTGGTTTAGTCGGCTTTGGGATAGTAGTGTAACGGATTTTATTGACTGCTTGTGGCTTAGTGGTAACATTAGGTCACGCAGGCAGGACCCTGGTGGGATGGGTCCTATCATGCTCTACTCTCCTAGTCTTCCTATTGACCCTTTATTTCCTCACCCGACCCCGTCCTGTTTACCTTATCAATTTCTCATGTTATAAGCCTGAAGATGCCCGGAAGTGCACGAGGCAGATATTCATGGACAGGTCTCATTCAATAGGGACGTTCACTGATGAAAACCTCGAGTTCCAACGGAAAATTCTTGAAAGATCAGGACTTGGGGAATCCACATATCTACCTGAAGCTGTCATAAGGGTCCCTCCTAATCCATGTATGGTAGAGGCAAGGAAGGAAGCTGAGGTAGTAATGTTTGGTGCCCTTGATACACTGTTTGACAAAACATCTGTGAAACCAAAAGATATTGGGATTTTGATTGTAAATTGTAGCTTGTTTAATCCAACACCATCTTTGTCTGCTATGATTATCAATCATTACAAGCTTCGGGGAAATATTGTTAGTTACAATCTAGGTGGCATGGGATGTGGTGCTGGTTTGATCTCTATTGATCTTGCTAAAGATCTTCTTCAAGTCCACCCAAATTCATATGCATTGGTAATAAGCATGGAAAATATCACATTGAATTGGTATTTTGGGAATGATAGATCAATGCTCGTTTCAAATTGCTTGTTTAGAATGAGAGGTGCTGTAATCTTGCTTTCTAACAAGTGGTCTGACAAAAGTCGATCCAAGTATCGATTGGTCCATACTGTTCGAACCCATAAAGGGGCTGACAACAAGTGCTTCTCTTGTGTAACCCAACAAGAGGATGCAGCAGGAAATATTGGAGTGTCTTTGTCAAAGGATCTTATGGCAGTAGCTGGGGATGCATTAAAGACCAACATCACAACTCTTGGTCCTCTTGTCTTGCCATTGTCTGAACAATTAATCTTTCTTTCCACACTGGTTGGCAGAAAAATATTTAAGATGAAGGTGAAGCCTTATATTCCAGATTTTAAATTAGCTTTTGAACATTTCTGTATTCATGCTGGAGGAAGAGCTGTGCTGGATGAATTGGAGAAGAATTTACTGCTTTCTGATTGGCATATGGAACCTTCAAGGATGACACTCCACCAATTTGGCAATACTTCTAGTAGCTCGCTTTGGTATGAATTGGCTTATACCGAAGCCATGGGGAGGATGAAGAAGGGAGACAGAACATGGCAAATAGCATTTGGTTCCAGGTTCAAATATAATAGGGCAGTTTGGAAAGCTTTAAGGAGTGTGAATCCCGCGAAGGAGAAGAATCCATGGATGGACAAGATCAACCAGTTGCCAGTAGATATTCTAAAAGTGTCATTCATTTAGGTTAATATATAAAGTGGCATGATCAAAATTGTTGTACTAGGACTTGCTTTTTGGCTAGGAACCAGAAAGTGGTCCTTTATTTTTGTGCCTAGGTAAGAAGAAATTGTTGGGTTTAATCTGTGTTTATCCACTGTATATAGACACAAGTACTATGCTAGGAAATTCAGGATTTTAGATTTGTAGTGCAGTTTAGCATTAGATTATGATAGTTAGTTAGTCTGGTTTTCTAACTTCTAAATAAAGAAAGGGAAGCTTTTGCGTATTAAAGTACATAAAAGTCATTTAAAAAACTTGAACTCGTAAAAATAGTGATATTTTAACATCGTATGAAAATCTAGGGTTCAATTCCTTTAATAGCTAGTTTTCAAAAATTATTTTCATGTATTCAGTTTTGTATTTTGGTTAAGGTATTTTTGTACAGATGTTCACGTCACTAGATTTTTATCTATCTATGTCCATTTTTTTTTATTTCATCTATACATGTCCACAACGTTAGCACCCATACTCCCATGTTGTCCATTTTATTCCATCATTATTTAATGTTGTTACTTATAATTTGTACTTTCTTTTAGCAAATAACTACTATTTTTTTACCATTCATGTTTGTTCCCTTTCTTATTATAATTCTCTATTGATTTTCTCTCAATTTTGTATGTATTGACTATTTTGAAACACCACCAGATTTATAACATCAAACTTTTTCAAGCTTTGAACTCCATTTTCAATCTTTTTAGAAGTTTTTTACCAAATAAAACTTAACTCTAAGACCCACCACGTTAAATTGACTTTTTGCTAAAATAATAATATTAAAGTGTATATTAATGTGTTTGAATGTTGTGTGTTAAGTTTTATTGAAATGAAAACAATAAAGGAAAATGTGAAAAAACCAGTAAAATAGAAGTTGAAAATAACAGTATCTATCCTGCTCAAACATTGGGCGGTGGTCTAATACATTAGTTATTTGATTTGGAATAGGATATGTCTATTGAAGAATCCTATATTCTTTGTAATTCTCATGTTCTTTTCAATGTTGAAAATGACAACCGTTTGATGTTTTTTTTTATAAAACTTCAATGTTATTGATCTCCTAAACACACAAAAAAAGAAGCTTTTGCGTATTAAAGTATATAAAAGTAATTTAAAAAGCTCGAACTTATATAAATAGTGGTATTTTAACATGGTACGAAATTCTAGGGTTCAATTCCTGTAATGGCTAGTTTTCAAAAATTATTTTCTTGCATTGAGTTTTGTATCTTGGTTTATGAATTTTTGTATCACATCACTAGAGTTTTATCTATCTATGCCCCATTTTATTTATTTCATCTATACATGTCCACCACGTCATCACCCATACTCCCATGTTGTCCATTTTATTCCTTCATTGTTTAATGTCATTACTTATAATTTGTACTTTCTTTTAGAAAATAATTACTATTTTTCTACCATTCTCTTTTATTCCCCTTCTTGTTACAACTTTCATTGATTTTCTCTCGATTTTGTATGTATTGACTATTTTGAAACACCACCCGATTTACAACATCAAACTTTTTCAAGCTTTGAACTCCATTATCAAGTTTTTTACAACATAAAACCCAACTCCAACACCCAACAAGTTGAATTGATTTTTTTTTTTTTGCTAAAATAATAATGTTAAAGTATATATTAATGTGTTTGAATGTTGTGTGTGTTTTAAATTTTATTAAAATGAAAACAATGAAGGAAAATATGAAAAAATTAGAAAAAAGAGGTTGAAGATGATAGTATCTGCCCTGCTCAAACATTGGGCAATGTGTGCAAATTTTAGGTGGTGTGTGTATTTTATATTTTACTGTTCAAATTGCTCTACGCTATATCACACTATTCAACATAAGGGAGTTGTGAGGCTTGTTGGGCTCGTGAACCTTGCCCATAAAATGCACACACCGTCCAATATTTTGTACACATTGACCAACGTTTGCACATAATGGCAGTGTGTACAATTTTTGGGCGGTGTGAGCACCTGCTAAGAAATTGCACACAAAGCTCAATACTTGAACAAACCGCCTTTACTTTGGACGGTGTGTGCAAATGTGGGTGTAGTAGGGTTTCACACCTGCCAACTAGCTTCACACCGTTAAAAGTAAGAGCGGCATGGCATAACGTAAGGCGGTGTGAACAATAAGATATTAAGCCGTTTGTGGCACTTTATTACTACTTGTAACACTAAAACCAATAAAAATTCTTGGGGTGCATCCAAGTAATAGTTTAATGTTTTAATTGTAGTCAAATGGACATGTTGCCCGTACAAATCCCATATGACATAAAGTGAACTTGTAATGAACTGGGCGTGTAGGTTCATGAAAATGTAAAGATGAAAGACACTTACGAAAAAAAGAAGTATGCACTATGCGATTTGAAGGATTAAGTTTATCAATTATTAGGTTTGGACCCACTGGAATGGGAGTTGGATTTGAAGATTTTCTTCGCGCTTAATGTTTTAAATGTGTCTTTGTGTCCTTGAGGTAGTGATAGAAAAGTGGCAATCTTAATTGAAGCGTTGATTACTAATCCATCATTCTATAGGTCTCCGTTATATGTTGACAGAGTTGAGCTGGTGGTAATTCCTCATATGCCACGTTTTAGAAGTTTGCATTGCGCAAAAACTATACATGCACACTTTTCCTCTGTTAGCAGTAAAAACCATTTTCCCCTTCACAAATCCTATCCCAGGAAGGACTCGCCGAAGTATGGGTGAGTATTCAACAGTGTAAGTGTCTGCCATCCCAGTGCCAATTCTAAAAAATCATGTGCTAGAAACACAAATACTGGAAACTCAAATCGATGAAGATCCAGGTTTGAACTTTTATAATAGTTAACGTATACACTGTGACTTTCTTGGAAAGTGGGAAATGCATAATGTTCCGACAACCATGCTCATGACGATCTTTATTGCGATGCGCCATGAGGAGAGGATTTTCTCAATGATAGCGATGATGATGATCGAAATGGACAAGATGACGATGATGATGTTCTGTATGTCGATAATGTCGAATAAGGTGTTTCGCAATCTCACAATGTTGAACATCATCACTTTTTTTGTTAACAGTATGCATGGTGATAGTTTATATGACATTACGTTCGAAGTTGACTAAACGTATGCAAGTAAAGAAGAGCTGAAAAAGATGTTGAGTATTCATGTGAAAAGATGTTGAAAAAGATGTCGAGTTCAGGGTGAAGAAATTGGATACAGAACGATTTGATGTTGCATGTGTTTATAGCAATTGTACATGAAAACTCAATGCAACCCGAATGTCCAAAACTGCATATTAGAAAATCAAAGCTGATGTCTCGACTCACACTTGCAATTTGGACTATATGCATTGTGATCACTGACAAGCTAACAGTTTGGTCATTGGACAAATGTCCAATCAAAGTTTACTACTATGGGATGTCATATGCGAACTTCAACCTCGTCACAAGCATAAATTCTCTTTTGGAAAATTGCGCACCATACTACCAAAGCTGAACTCCATGACTTCTTTATCTTCACATTCCAATGTACACAATCAAAGGAGCTGAATAAGTTGTTTTTGGTGCACGAGCTTCTTGAGGCTGAGAAAATGGTTGAAGCATGTCTTGTGACACTCCTGAAGCTGCTCAATGGTAAGCTTTGCCTTCATTGTCTCAATAGCATCATATGGATTCCCATATGATGAAATTTTTTACTTCAACGACTGATCGTCGGTGAAAAACTGCTTTTGCAGTTGCAGAATATCATGTGACAAAAAAATAGATTAATAAAACAAGATTCACTTACTTAGGGCATAGGGCCTTCAATTTTTCTTCTCGGCAGTGTGTTTCCCCAAGGCCGAGAAGAAAAAAATAGGGCATGGGGCCTCATTTTCTTCTTTCCTGCCCCCAGTAACTCACACTGCCCCATTCAAAGGCAGTGTGTTTCCCAAGGTCGGGGATAAAGGCAGAAAGGATAGACCTTCTATGCTTTTCTCCCCGCTTTTGGTAACACACATCACCTTTAACAAGGGCGGTGTGAAGAACTAAGGGCGGGGAGTAGAATTGAGGCTTGGGACCCCATTTATCCTCTCTGTCTTTTTCTTCGCCCTTATTTACACACATCTCCCTTGCTAAAGGCAGTGTCTGGAACCAAAAGGAAAGGATAAAACTTGAGGCCTGGGACCCCATTTATTCTCTCTGCTTTTTTTCCTGCCTTTAGTTACAAAACTTCCATTGTCAATGGCAGTTTGTGTTACCAAAGGCGAGGAAAAAGATAAAGAGAGCATATCCTCTCTGACTTTATCTTAGCCTTTTGGGAAACACACCGCCCTTGACTACGTCTGTGTGTTACCAAAGGCTGGGATAAAGGCAGAGAGGGCTTAGCTTCTTTTTCTTTTCACCGCCTTTGGGGAAACACATAGCCCTAGTCAAGGGCGGTGTGTGTTACCAAGGGCAAGGAAGAACATTTATATTGTTCTTCCCTAAATTTTATAGGCCTAAAAACTATCAAACTTTATGTCGTGAAGGACAACATTGCAGCTAATTTCTCTTATAACAAAACTTGCAAAAAAATTAGGCAAGTCTTGGAGCCATACTTAGGACTCAATAGGTTTAGGAGCTTTCTTAGGTTCATCGACCAATTGTTCTGTCATTTGCTCAACATTAGTTCGTTGTCATGTCCAGACTCGACAGTTGAAGCCTTGCCAGTAGTTTTCTTCTTCGCATTGGGTTTCGTGGAAATAAATGTAACACCCTAAAACTTAAGTAGTGATTAGCAAAGTAATTAGAGTTAATTTTGTTTAATAATTGAATTAATAACACTAATGCTAGTATAATGAAAATATTTGTTAGTGAAATAAATTTGCTAGTTTTAAAATTTAATCCAAGGGAAGTAAAACTTAGAGTTAAAATTTATGTATCAGTGATTTTAATTAGAATTAGTGTAAAAATAAAAATAAAATGAGAAAATAAAATAAAAATGACAAATGACCATTTTGCCCTTGAAAATAAATAAGTATGTGAAGAGATGGAAGGGGAAAAATTGGAAAGTTGGAAAAGTTGATTTAAATTGGGGTCATCTTTTTCATTTTACGCGCAGACACCAAAATTCCTCCATTAATGGTAGCCAGCCATGCTTTTGAGAGAAAAATCTTCAAATCTCTTCCAAATCAACCTTAGAAATAAGTTACCCATATGTTTTAGAGTCTTTTGAACACTTTGGTGAGGTTTATTTTAATCAAAAACCACTCTAGGTTTGAGTTTTTTTAGTTTAACCGAAAATCTATTTCAGCAGAAATTGAGAGATTCAGGCCACCTCTCACCAGAATCTTTGTACCAAAAGCTTCCTCTCTCACTCCCTTACAAAACCCAAGTGTTGGAATTGAGGATTAGTGAGCTAGGTTAGAGATTTGACGAAAAGAACAAAAAAGTGGATTTTGAGATTTTTGGAGAAATTGTGAAATCTTGGCTCCAATTGAAGGTAATCATGTTTTCTATGCTTATTTACATTGCATAATGATAAACCTTGTAGTCTAGAGTTTGAGAATGAGAAATTCATGGGATTGTGAATTTTGTATAGGTTTAGATGAGAATATTGTGATGTTTTATAAGTTGATATTAAATTGGATAATGATGAAATATGATTAAGATGTCTTGAAGAATTATGGAGGATAGATTATGTATGTTGTTGAGAATTAGTGGATTGTGTTAAAAAAGTTTGAGTGTGTAAAGATAGATAAGTAAATTAGAAATTATTCTTGATGAAGTTTAAGAATAAAATTTGTGTATTAATCTTTAAGAATTATGTAAAAATAAATATTATCAATAAATCTAAGTTATATAGGAAGACTTACTTAACTAGTTTAGTAGAAAACAATTTAGTGAGTGTATGTCGAATTTTGAATAAGTGGGACAAATGAGTATTGAATTAGTTAAGTATTTTAAGTAGTGAAAATAAGTAAGAATTATACACATAAAGAGAAGTGTAATAGGTAAATGCTATTAAAAGGATTTTTACCCTACAATGTTATAATAATATAATCGGTAATATTATTTATTTAGGAAGGAACTACTCTGGTAGAACGACAAAGAGCGTCCAACTGAGGATAGGCATCAACACGGCGTTTTTGTGAGTGGGAACACATATATATATATATATATATATATATGTAAATGAATGAATATATACATATATTTTATGGTTTGGCAATATATTCAAAGATTATATGATTAAGAAATATATTTTGTGATTAAAAAGTTTTTACAAGTATATATATATATATATTGACATATATATTACTTTGTTATCTCTTTTAGAATAAATATATACATATTTATACATGTATTTAAAAGAATGCTCTAATTATGAATTTAAAGTAAATATTTATGAATGTGATCATTTTTGTGTGAATTTATAAATGCATGACATCTATGTTTGGTAACTACTTGGGCGATGAGTATGTCGCCGAGTAGGGTTTAACAAAGTTGGTGACTACTTAGGCGATGATTATGCTGCCAGGTAGAGAAGTTGACATTGGATATGGCTGGTGACTACTTGGGCAATGTGATATGCCGCCAAGTAGAAATATTATTTACTTGGGCAATGGTTTATGCCGCCAAGTGAATGGGCGATTGTTTATGCCACCAGATTATTTATGCTTGTGCAATAGGTTATGCCGCCAAGCTAAGATTATGAATTACATACATGTGTGTGAATATATTAAGGGACAATGGTTTTCACAAAAAAGGTTATTACCCGCTCGGTATATGATAATTTGTTCACATATATGTCTGTAGCTTTTCACTGAGGATTTAATGGTTAGCTTACCCACCCGGTATATATAATGTGTACTTATATATATTTTCTATGGCTTTTCACTGAATGTCCCTCATATATTGTGTTTCATTGATTTTGTGTGATGTTTTAATATTTCAAGACATTTTGATATAAACAAATATATTAATTATGTTAAATATTATATATATAAATATATGAATATTTTGACATTTGGAAATTTAGAAGATGAACTATTTTCAAAAGAGATTGCATGCATAAACAAATTTTTTGTATATACGTTATGTATGGAAGAAAATATTATTTTCCTACTTTCTTTCTACTCACTCAGTATGCAAATACTCACCCCTCCATTAAATTCTAAAAATATTTCAGGTAGGTTCTTGGATCCTTAGCTTTGCTACTACTATTAGTAAGCACCGAAGCAGCGAGTTAGAGGTAGTAGTAGTGAAATTAGATATTACTAGTTTACTGTCTAGCTGTGTATTAAATGGTAGTATGATAAAAATATATTCTGTAATATAAATTTTATAATTATATTATGGAGATTATGTATATGGATGTATTGATGTGAGTTTACTGACTTATGGTAGAGTTTGGTGAATTGGAATGTTGTGGAATTTTGGTTTGCACATGCAGGTACATGTAAATAATTTAGGGAATATTCCAAATAAATACAAAATTCTGCCGAAATTTTTATTAAATTTTCTGACATCTAGGAGTTTCGTTGTGGAATTGATAATTATGGTGATTGTTGACTGCTTAGGGACTTAATTAGCGTGATTAAGTTTTGTAGGCAGGACTTGGGTAGTGCGGGTCCTGTTAATAAGTCTTTCGTGGTCTTTTTCTTCTTCGGTGGTGGTGGTGGTGCCAGCCATTTGAGTTTATTGGCTGTGAGTTTCTTGGCCTCAATCACCTCGGCTTCATCTCTGAAAGCTGGTTGTTTAAGTTGTGCCATTTTTTCTAGTGAGAGTGAGAGATGGTGAGAGAGGTAGAGGGTAACGAGTAGTCGTGGGTAAAGGTTTTTTTTTAATCGATTCAATTGAGGGGTAAAGTTAGTAAATGCAGATTGTGACGTGGTGAGAATGAAAAGATAAAATTAAAAATGTAGGCATGGATAGTTAACTTATTGATGACATGGACATCCATATAAAAATTCTTTTGATTTTAATCAAATTCATGGTAAGTTAGACAATCTTAAAAAGCGAAAGTATTAAAGGGTACACTTGACACATGGAAGGCCACATGTAAAGACCATATTAAATTAAATAAAATTTCTAAAAAAAAAACTTTTGCTTTTAGAATAATACTTTCTCGGATGTTTTAGAGACAACTGCGATGATAGAATAAAATTTTCGTACACTGGGAGTACAACTCTCACCTTTTACTCCCACTTTTTATACATGTGGAATCTATACGTGTGAATCTGACATGTGTTAAAGGCGGGAGTTGTACTTTTGGAAGTATATATATATATATATTTTTTTTTTCCGAGATGACAATAGGAAGCTTTATTATTGTAGTTCTTGAGCATTGGGTCGGAAATAGACCTCGCGGTCCTGTCACAATTTATTCATTTAAATTTGACCCGTTAAGTTTTTGTGTTGAAATATTCAAATTCAAACTCTCAAAAATATGTGCGGATTTGTGTCGTATTAAACTAAATTTTGTGTTTGTACTGTGTCGTATCGTATTCATGTCAAAATTTGTTCATCCAAATCTAACCTTTTAAGATTTCGTGTAGAAATATGCAAACTAAAACCTTTAAAAAATCATGTAAATTCATGTTATGTTGAAATTTTCTTGTCTAGTTGAAAATTCCGTGTCCACTTGTTTTTTGTTCCAACTCTTTACCATCTTAGCAGGTCCATCACAAAAATAGCCCCTTTTCTTCTCTCCCAAAACTTTCATCTTTGAGGTAACAACATGCACATGTAGGGTCAAAGATTAAAGTACACTTATAACGTCACCAAACTAAATTAGCCACCTGCTTCATAAGATCAAGTCTTAAATTTCGATTTAGGATGTATGTTCAAAATGTGAAAAAAATACTTTTCAAACAGCCAACAAATGAGAGCATGCGATGTAGACCGTGCCAAGCAAAAGTTGTGTCAAGTAGTATCGTTTTGAAAAATCTCTGAACACAAAGAAAAACAAGTTCCTCGGACAAATGAGTAATCGCAAAACATCTTTTTTTAATTTGGAACTGTCTTTCTTCAACATCTTGGGTACCTTCACTAGGCAGATCTTCCTTTGTTTTAAACCTGAGGAAGTCCAGTTTTGGTGAACTGCCCCTTTGGGAGAGGAAGATTTGACCTTTTCCTCTGTAACAAGAGGCATTTTTTTGTTCTGGTGTTTGATTGAGGTTGGTTACTACTAGGGAAGAAATGGGAAAGATTTGTCAAAGCTAGAGGGGATTATTTTCCAAATAAATCAGCTTCCACTAAATGTCACCAAAAGCTTTTCATAGCATATCACAATGAAATCCGTTTCCTCCATAATGAAATAATAACTCTTGTATATTTATTTCATTAATATCCTAGGAAAGGAAAAAAAAAAAAAAAAAAAAAAAAAGGTATAGCTTGTAAATGAAACATTATTCCAAATCCCTAACATCTATTTGATTGACAATTAAGCACAAGCACGTCCAGATAAAATGTTTCTAATTGATACGAAGTAATGAAAACATGTATTTTACTTAATCATGGGTAATTAAGGGGCTAACCTTGAAAAGAACAAATTACCAACCAATAAGATATCAAGAAATGTACATAACAACCATTCTCAAGGTTAATAATTAACAGAATCCATAACACATTCAGTCCTTGGAAGACTTGTTAATAAGTGACTTGTGGATGTGAGGAATCACACCACCACCAGCTATTGTTCCTTTGATGAGGGTGTCAAGTTCTTCATCCCCACGAATTGCAAGCTGTAGATGCCTGGGTGTAATACGCTTCACCTTCAGATCCTTGCTTGCATTACCAGCCAGCTCCAACACTTCTGCAGTCAGGTACTCCAAGATAGCAGCAGAGTACACTGCAGCTGTAGCACCAACTCTACCATTTGCTGTAACTCTTGATTTGAGAAGGCGGTGGATTCTACCAACTGGAAACTGCAGGAAGGATGTTCAAGGATGAGATGCAAACTGGGAGCACAATGCTTATATTTATGTATATGAAGAAATTTTACATTAACATTTCCTCCTTGTTGACAATTTCATGTGCGGCATTCAAAACATAACTTATATGAGATCTCTTCTGTAAGGAATTAATTGTCTTTCTCATTATGCTTTAGTATTGAAGGTCCATATTCAATAATTTTGACTAGTGGTAATGTTTGTTGTCAACATTATCAAAATACTACAAAAAATTAAAATATATTTTACTAGTTGCATTTCAATTATTTAAGTTCTTATATCTACAGAGATTTTCTTTTTAGTAAATTAGATTGTATTTTCTGATTATTCTTTGAAAGTGTGAACTCAATAGTGGCAATGTTCCCTGTAAACCGAAATATAGAATTTTTATAGAATTGTTATGCTGTCTTTGCCTTCACAGCCACCTTTATTTTTCATATTTTATTTGTTCACCTGTAATTGCTAGATTTCAGTTAGAAATATTAGATAAGGATGTCCTGCTAGTTTGTGGTAATATCACTTTTCTTGTTTACCATTTATGTTTAGAAGACAAGATGTGAATGTTTTGCAGCATTTCAAGTTGCAGAACAATTCTTGGCCTTATAACTCGAAAAAGTTCCACCCATCTTTTATGCAATGCAATGTAGTCCTTGTTGAATATTTTTTTTATATGGAGACTCATTCTTCTTTTCTTTATATTTTGCTGATTTTTTAACCTTTTGCTGATTTTTTTAACCTTCTAAGTTCTCTTAAGGAAGGTTCTTCCTTCTTTTTTCCTCTTAAAAGAAAGGAAAAAATCTAGTAAGGTGATTCTCTTCATCTCATGGGCTTTTTCTTTTGTTCACTACTGTATTGATGGACCATATCTTTAAATAACTTTTAAGTGACTAATCAACACTAACAATAATTAATACCTTCTTGTCCGTACCTATGATCATAAACAGGATAATGTTTAGGTGACTTATAGCTTGTTGTTGGGAGTAATACTGTAGAAAGTGTGGTTTCTAAGGAAGCATCAATTAGATGTTTTCCAGAATTACCAAATAGATGTTTTCCTATAAAGAAAAGAAAGCACGTGATCAATAAATAGTGCTACCATATTTTAAGCCAAACACTAAAAAAATGTCTTTTATCCTCTTAAAAAGAGGCTTTAGACTTATCTATCGAAATCACTCTGAAATGGAAATTTAGGATAATGATTGCGATAGCAATATCTAGTTTAAATTTTTTCTTCCTTCAAACATTCTTAATACCCAGCTGAGATGTGGTTACTTATTTTTGTGTTAGAAGATGTGAAATACTCTACATTATTTGTCCACAGCCTTGATGGAGAAAGCCACTATCAAATTCTGTTTTTCCTGATGCAAGATGGTGTTTACAGTTTTGCATGAATGTGGAGGTACAAGATGATTTTATGCTTTTGAAATGAGTTGGTACTTAGAATTCCTATAGGGTAAACATAAAGTTGTTTTTTCGTTCAGGTTGATATCGAAGGAAGGTTCTGTATGGTTTTCAACAGAGTGGAAATTCAGATGTTCTATTTCTTTCCTAATGCAATCCCTAAAAACTGATTATAATTTTTCTGGTTTTTAAAACTGTTGTCCACAATCATTTCAATCGAGTATAGAGAGTGTAACTTGACATATCATTAAGCAATTTTGTTTATAGGAATAAAGAGGTTTTAGTGTTTGGGTAAAAATATGGAATGGAAGCACTTTTTATGGATCAGGTGGTTTCTTTTATTTATAGGAAACATCTATTTGATAAATGTGGGAGAAGCAAGCATCTAATTGATGCTTCCTTAGAAACCACACTTTCTACAGAATTACTCCCAATAACAGGCTCTAAGTCACCTAAGCTTTATCCTGTTTATGATCATAGGTATGAAAAACAAGGCATTAATTATTGTTAGTTTTGATTATTTACTTAAAAAGTTGTGTAAAAAAATATAGTGTAAAACAAAAGAAAAAGCCCTTAAAGATGGAAAGAGAATCACCTCATTACTTTTTTTCCTTTCTTTTTTTTTTCTTTTTTTTAAACAAAAAAAGAAGCAACTCAAGAGAAATTAGACTTAAAAGATCAGAAATCAGAAAAATAGAAAGAAGAGAAGAATAAGTCTACCACATAACGAAATACCACAAGGACTAAATCGAGATGCATAAAGATTGCTTCAACTATTTTGAGTTTCAGGCCAAGAATTTCTCTGCAACTTGAAGAAATGTACCAACAAAACATTCACATCTCGTCTTTGAAAACTAAATGCCAAACAAGAAAAAGGAATATTACCACAAACTAGACATCCTTATTTGATGTTCCTTACCAAAATCTAGCAATCACAGGTGAACAAAATTTTAGTGAAAAACAAAGGTGGCTGTGAAGGATGGCAAAAACAACATAAGAATCCTACATTTGAGTTTAGATGGAGCATTGCCACCATTGAGTTCATACTTTCAAAGAAAAATCTGAAAATACAGTCTGATTTACTATAAAGAATATCTTTATTTTTATTTATATATATATATATATATTTTTTTTTTAAATAACAAGAACATAAATAATTGAAATGCAACTAGTAAAATATATTTTTAAAAAAGTTCTATTTTGATAATGTTGACGTCAAGCATTACAACTAGTCAAAATTAGTATACATGGACCTTCAAAACAAAAGCATAATGAGAAAAACAATTTATTCCATACAGGAAGGATCTCATTGCAACAATGTTTTGAACGTCACCACGCATGACATTGTCAACAAGGAGGAATCGAGCATAGAGTGTAACTTGACATATCACTAGGCAATTTTAAGTAACGATAGAAAAACTGTTTTACTTAACAAGGAGTTGGAGTATATCAGGCAATCATCAAGAAGTGCATATTGGAGAAAGATGATCATAAGGTGATCAACCAAACAACTCTTAAGGCCTATGCTCACTACAGTTAAGGAGGATATCCCATAAACATAATGACTCATTCTCACAAGTCAATACAGGGTAACGACATTTACCACTTTATCATTCTTCACTGGAAAAACTTTCTAAAACTTCATCGCAACTTTCTATCTCAAACTTCTCCAATGCCTTACACATTATTTCTATTATATATTCTTAACACTATTTTAAGCCATAAAGTTTTTCCATTACTGTTAAAGCCACACAATAATGAAAACTAAACCAATTTTTATTTTTATTTATTTTGGGTTCAAATTCTGAATCTCCTGTATAATCTAGAAATAAATAAATAAATAACCACACGAATACTAAGAAAAAGAAAAAGTGTAAAACTAAACTTATTTAAAAAAAGAAGAAGAGAAACTCCACTATATATTAAGCTGATCAACAGAGGTTTTTTACATAAGCGTGCGAAAGAAAATTCCAATACAGTTGAAAGAGGGAGTCTTTAAACAAAAACCCAGAAACCCATAATGAAAATTCGAATCCATAATCAAAAATCAATTAAAAAAAAAATCAAAATTTTATAAGAAAAACACGTAGAGAAGAGAGAGAAACCTGTAGGCCAGCTCGTGAGGAGCGAGAGATAGGTTTCTTCTTGTCCTTGTCTTTGTTTAGGGCAGGAGTTTTGCCCGTTATCAAACCCTTGGCACCTTTCCCTGACATTGTGCTTTAATTTTTGAATAAATCAAAACCGGTAGATTACAAAGATGAGATTGCCGGGAGAGATTTCGGAGGGAAGGAAGGAGGGGATGGAGAAAGATCGGGATGTGAGAGAAGATCTTTATTTTATGGCTTATTTGTAACAAAGCCCCTCAAATATTGAGATTGTTATATTTTACCTCCTATGTTTTAAAACTGGAAATTGGCAGCAATACTTTTTTTTTTTTTTTTTTAAATCGGCACCTATTTATATGGAATTTAATCAGAGCGGCAAATTACATTTTAAATTTTTTTCACACTTTGTATTCTGAATTAGAAAAAATTTGACACTTTACACTCTATTAATTTTTTTAGATATAAATTCTCCGATTCACTTATTTTTCATATTTTTAGAATTAATTCTATTCCATATACATCCCTTGATGTTTGACTTTATTATAACCCGTCTTTTCAGTTTTTAAAAATTCAAATTACCTACTCTACGGAGGGATTCCATCCATCAATATGGCAAACAAATTGACTTAAGTACCCTTGGATCATAAATCATGTAATCGTTGCAATAAAATATTCAAAAACAGTCTAATTTTTTGAAAATGTGTTGGAGGCGTTGCAACCCAACAGCTAGTGGAAGTTTCAGCTGCACCTTCCAATTTAAAAAATTTTCCCCTCCTTGTTCTTTTAAAAACCTATCATCAGCCTTCAAAAAGTACATCCAAACAAAATCCACAATCACATAACCATTTCAAAAATTCAAAATACCATAGAAAAACAAATTCTGAAATGCAACGAGTGAAAATGCAAGTATCAAGTGGGAGTAGTGAAGTTAATGGAGGTATAATCAAATTTAAAAAATAGAAAGTGTTATTGTGGAAAGAAGGCAGGGGTAAGGATTTTTGAATCTACCCGTAACCCATCTAAGTTTTTTTTTTTTTTGGCCTTCATGGAAAATGCAGGTATTATGCTTTCTGGACACCAGATAAAGAGGAGTTTAATATGCTTGATGATGCAAACAATAAAGGACAAAGATGATGTAATTAAGAAGTTAAAATTCCTAAGCATAATGATATGAAATCACTAAATGTAAGAGTTGAAAACTCAGAAGCAATGCAAGGTGGTTTGAAGATGATGATGCTTGTAAATATGCTATTTTTTGGCATATCCATTGCTGTATTTGTATTATGTGTAATTAATATGAAAATGTAATAAATGCTTAAGTGTAACTAGACATTGTATTTCAATATACAATTTGCAATCATCAAACTGTCCAAGCAAATTGTATTTGAATACGACAAATCAAAATCTAACATTATTTATACACATGATTTCAAAAGAAATTGAGGGCTTATACACCTCTTACTGTTGCTGCTCTTACTGCAGCCAATGGTATTGCTGTTGCTTTTGCTGTCCATGGTCTTGTTGTTGGTGTTGTTGTTGTTGCTGCTGCTGTTGCTTTCCATCATTTTGCTATGTTCAAAACATTAAAACCAATTGTTATTATTCAGTTTAATCAACTTGGGGAAAAAAAATTAAATAACACTAAAATTACTTGCATGGTTTTCTGTCTTTTTGCATTTCCAAGAGCCTTAGGACATGTTCTTTTGTTATGGCCAATGACTTTGCATATCCTACATCTAAGTGCAGCATATCTCTTTGGCCTACTAGCAGCTTCATTAGCATCCCTCATCCTTGCCATTTTTGGCCTACTAAGTCTCCTTGTATTTCTTGGAGGCTGCACCTTTGGCCACACTGACTCGTCTGGTATAGGGTGGATCATACCACTATAAGCCAAGAGATAAGTTGTCCTGGTCAAACTTTTGTCAACAAATGTGCATGATGGATGCCATGCCATGCGTACATGGTATCCCACTTACTTTCCATGAAACACATTCACATTGGCTGCTGTTCAGGTGTACCACAATTGTTTTTGTCTCATCCAGCAGCTCATACTCATCATTACCAGCCTATATGACCTATAGGTGCCTTTCTGCCTTCTGAACCTTACTCATCTAGTGTTTGACCATAGGTGAAACTTGTCTAGGCCAAGCCATTGGCTTCCTTTCTCGTATCTTGAAACGACCCATCATTTTCATCCTTACAAACTCTAGCAGTTGCAGAATGTGTTTGCTCCTAAATTTGTTTATCAGACTGTTAAAAGACTCAATCGTATTATTGGTGACATGGTCTACTTTAACAGTCTCATCAAATGCATGCACACTCCAATGGCATGTAGGAATCTCCATCAACCATTTATAAGCTTCCACACATATACTTTTTATTTCTTCCATGATTTTCTCAAATGCCTTAGCATTTGAGGACCTTACTACTGCCCAATACAGGTTTCTCATCTTCACACCAGACCATTTCTAAATATATGTATAACACAATATATGTGTTTGTGGTTTGGAAAGATCTTAACCATAGTTGCTAAAAGGCCTTTCTGCCTATCTGAAATGAAACTAACTGTCATTGTTTCTTTGACCAACACATACTCATTTAGCAGTCCTAAAAATCTCCTCCAACTACTCAAGTTCTCAGCCTTACATACAGAGATTGTCATAAGAAATAAACTGCTGTTGGCATCTAAAGAGACAACAGCTAGTAAATCACCCTCAAAGGCTCTTTTCAAGACCAATGAATGATCTGCATCCATTTAAAAACTCATCCCTTTGAGTAGGAAAGAAAAGGAAAAATCTTTGAAAAATGGGGTTCTCAGTTAAAACATTCCTACTTTACATGATTTGCACCATTGTTTCAAAGTTCCTAAGCCTCAAAATATTTCCATATTTATGCAGCTTGGAATAACTCTCACCATGGACACCCCCTAATCTGGTCAATGCCTGGTTTTTAACCCTATACAACATGGACTTCTTAACTTCAATCCCAAATCTTGATATAACCTTATCAGCCATCTGAATTATAACTATTTTAGGATTATCCCTAACATCTTCCTCAAGTTTGAAGCTTAATCACTCAGCAATCACCAAAGGATTGGTGGTTAACTTAGTACAAATATGCTCTTCCATATATGTCTTAACTTGAAATGAGATTCCATCTACCATGGGGGATGCATGTATCCTCCATGGACATCCATGTACCTCACAACACATAGTAACTCTATCATTTTCATTCTTAATCCTCACAAAGCATATATCTTCTTCTAATTGCATAGTTTAGCATCACCTTTGTATGCTCCACAACATTATTAAAAATCAGCCCCTGACACAAATAGAGTTTTCTATCAACCCTAGGTGTGTAAATATAGCCCACTATCCTCCAAAATATCCTAGCAGTAGGGTTCTCATATTTAGAGTCAGTGCCTAGAGGCCTATCACCATCATTTGACTCATATCTTTCAGAGTCAGAATCAATGTTAGAGTTGAGAACTTGTACATCATTTTCATCTACAAGTATAGGTTGTTCCTCATCCTCTCCTTCACTCCATTGAAACTTCTCATTCTCATGTGTACCTTCACTTTCTTGTTTAGATTCAGACAAAGGTTCATGTTCAAGTTCAAAGTCAGGTTTAAAAGGGTGAATTTGTTCTACTTTAACGTGGGAGGATTCAAGATCAGAGTCATGCTGAGGTTCAAGTTGGAGGGGTTTAGAAATAGGTTCATGCTCAGGTTGAAGTTGAGGTGCATAATTTGTCACTAGTTCACTGTCAAATTCAGGTTGGAAGGGTTCAACAATGTTAACTGGTTCAATATCTGATTCAAGTTGGGGTGCTTTTATTGTAATTGGTTCACTTTTAGGTTGAAATTCAGGTTGGGGAGGGGAAGGGTTAGAAATGGTCACTAGTTTAAGCTCTGGTTCAATGGGGTTGTCATATGAGATTGATATTTCATCAGAATTAATGGGAATGATAGCTACTTATTGGCATTTGGGTTCTCAGATTGGTTCTCATTTGGGTCTAAGGTGGGCCAATGGTACAATATCTACCTTAAACTTGATTCTCCCAACCCCATATTTCTTGAACATTTCAAACAAATCTAACAGGTCCACATCATCTTCTATATAAATACTAGCTCTTGCAGTCTAAGGTAAGCTAACTAAGACTATCATCTTATCTCCTGTTTGGACTATACTACCACAATTAAGAACTTTACCATCATTTAACAAATTGATGAGACTGTACTCATCTTGATCTACCCAAAACGACTCTTGTTCTTCCCCAAACATCTCAATTACAATCTTGAACAACATTTTTAGCAATCTTAAAGATAAAAAACAACCAATAATCAAAATATAGAATAACCAATAACCAAACATACATTTAACAAATTGTTCAATACATAATCAATTGAAAGCAGAGAATCATGCTCAATCACCTAAATCTACCAGCATACAAACACACACCCAAATTCTATCAGCATACAAACAAAGATTGATAACAAAATAAGCAATAACAAACACAAAATAGATAAATGTAACAACAAAAATATAACAATCATGGATATAACCTGCAAAATTGAAAACAGAGCAAAAAACCAAAGACCAAAACCAAAGCCCTTAACAATAAATAAAGTAAAAAAATAAAAAGAAAAAAAGAAAAACTAGCTAGAAAACTAACTCGTTACATTAATAAAACATAACTAATCCTAAAACAGATAAACAAAAAACCCTAAAACACTGGTTTAGAGGAAAACAAAATAAGGAAAAAATAGAGAAATCAGCTAGTGTTCTAAATTATTCAGCCAAAAAAAATTTAAAATAAAAGAAAAGAATGAAATATTCATCGAAAAAGGAAAAAAATATCCCAACTATGCATATTTATTCTTAATGTTTTTTCTCTTCCATTTAGCTGATAATCTTTCAAAAGAGAAGCTAAGAATGAAATATTTGTTATCATTATGGTCTTTGAAGTTTTCAACCGATTACAAATTGTCAAACTTTGTGCCTCTAGTAGTTCATCTACCTCATGATCAATTATTTATTTTTTTCGTACACTAAATGCGGGTCCTCGTTGGATGTCAGAAATTGGCAACCAAACCGGTTTCAACTCGGATGAGGCTCATCATCATATTCTCACTTGACCATTTTTTATATGATGAGATGGATGATGGATTTATGTAAACCTACACGCTTCCGAGATTGTTTGTTATGTAATGTTAATAAAATAATAATATTTTTTATTTGTTATCCAAAATTGTTTATTATGTCTTGTAATAGCAATATTAAAGTTTCCGATGAGTTGTTCGGTAAGTAATGTTGTGGTGAAAATTGATAACTTGCAAATGCATGAATCAACAAGTAATAAAGTGGATTTTAGAAGAAAATCGAATATCGATCCCATGAAGAATAATGTCTCCAGTATTGAAAATAAATTTTATTGCCAATTAAAACTAGAAAAGTAAAAGAACGATTGATTAATTGGTTGGTTTTGTGAAACAAAACAAGAATTAAATAAGAAAGCAATTAAGAAAGAAAATTAAGGTAGTAAAAGTAATAAAGCAAAGGTTCAAAAATATTGATGGAACAAGGATTATGACTTCACCACTATTAATCTTATTTAGTCTTAATGCTTGACAAATTAATTGAGTTAACATCCATTTGACTAAAAGTAACTAGAAGTTGATTCATCAATGCATTCTAGTTTAGCAAGCACAAGGTATTTAATTATTCTTAATTTAAAGATTGAAATTTATGCCCTAAGACATGCAAACCCAATAAGCTATTGTCAAAGTTGCCACTATGGCTTGCATTATTCCTATTCCCATGTATTTCATTGCCCCTCCAAATTATATCCTTATTCCTAAACCAATATAATGTTAGATCTATTCACCTTTTCATGAAAGCATTAAGAACTACAATGAAATATTAACCATGAATATATGAATTAACATCAAACATGCAATCAAAACTAAAAAGTCATAATAGTGCTACATCATAATCCTCATAAATGTTTAGCTACACATGTTCTTGGAAATAACCATCAATAAATCAAAGCAAAACATATTATGAATGAAGAAGAAAAGAGAAAAAAAATCCAAAGTTTGTGGCTGCCAAATTTCTCCTCTTGTTCTTTCTTCAATTGCTTCTTCAAATTTGCCTCAAAACTAAGGTTGAATTCCTCCAAAGGTGCTGGCCAAAATTCCCTTTGCTCTAGAACCCTTGTGTAGCCTGTTCTCCCTTGCTATAAGCCTCCAAAATTGTGCCTAAAATAATCTAAAAGAGATCTGAAAAATAATGTAGAAGACTTGATTTGAGACTTGATGATTTAAAGCTTCAAGGTGTAGGATATTTATAGGAAATGATTGCTAGTTGAGCTATGAAAAAGTCTTGAGTTAACACCTCACCCTAAATCTATTTTTCCAAGATAATAGGAAACAAAATTTGAAACAAAAATCAAATCTCCTATTAAACCTCACATGGCTGGCTCTATGAGAACAAATAGGTCATTGGTGCCATCAGAAGGATGTCACACTTCCAATTAGATTAGGAAAGTAATCCATATCTCCTTAGAAATTTGATCTCTTTCCAATTCTAATTCCTTCTCCAATTAATATTCCAATTAAAGTTATTGGAATAATCTAAACTTTCCAAGTGGCATATGATGTGGCAATAATAACACACCTAGCTAGAGAGTGATGATTTTGCAATCCCCAATCTTCCATGCATAGGTGGCATCCTAGTTGGAAAAGACACTTCCCTTTATATCTTCAATGTTCATCAGGCCTATTCAAAGTACAATTTGAATGATCAAATGAACACCAAATTCATGGATACCAGTTGTAAATGTTAGGTCTATGTCTTAGCTTTCCAAGAATCTCTTGATCGCACAAAATAGACACTCAAAAGGCACTTAAATGTTAATTTTCCCAAAAGAGTATAACTCTGTTGCAAATGCTAAAAATGTTCATCTTCAAAATCAAACTGGTACTAAATGGCTAATCCAATTTCAATGAAATAATACATAACTGAACCTTGATGAATCATGAATCGTTAGCACTTAGAATTGCACAAAAATTTGTGTGTAGCACCATATATGATTTTTCAGTAAAGATTGCAACATAAATACAACAATTTTTGGTATTTGTCCTTCTTTCTTTAAAAATAGAAAAATACAACAATTTAGTACTTTTCATTACAAATTAACTTAAAACTAACTAAAATCCAACATAAAATATGGCATAAAAATAGTAACTTTTTATGTCGATCAACTACCCACAAATTGGACTTTGCTAGTCTCTAGCAAAGAAAGAAAGAACTAAAAACACATGTCCTATAAAATATACCCAAATACCTTGATGGGGTACCTCAAAAATTGCATAATCATTTCAATTCAAAAGTAATTTCCAAGTAATCATTCGACTCAGTACTCTATTTACTATTGAACATAATCATTACTCTCAAAGTTTGTGTGTAAAATCATATAATACACTCAATGTCATGCAATTGAACAAATCTACATTAAATAGAGAATGTAAATAAAAATATGAACTACCATATGCTTGACATAATTAATTTCTCTCCACTAATGTAGATCAATGCATTACCTTGAATCATTCGGACTTTATAGGCTTGTAATGTGAAGGCTAAAGGGTAATAAGTTAGAAGAAAGAAAAGGATAGAAAAATTAAATTAAAAAAAAAGAAAAATTATGAATAATATGCTTATAGAACTTTTGTTTTCTCCTAATAAATACACTTTTTTTCTTCCCTGCCTTCAAACTCCGCAAAACTTTTTCTTTTTTTTTTCACAACATTTTTTCTTTTCTATTTTTCAACTCCTTTTTCAATTTGTTTTTTCTTCTAACCCCCAAATTGTTCTCTTTCATACCTTGCTCAAACTTCTTTTTCCACATCAAAGATACATAATAGGCCGATCTCCACACCATCATTGCCACCCCCATATTATTTTCTACTTTACTCTACCAAATACAAATTAATAAGCATATAATCATCTCAACAAAAAAAAACTTTCTTTTAAAAATGTGTATAGGGTAGGAATCAAATATATTTTGGCTCAAAAAGGTAAGTCAATATGGTTTAAATGAACAAAAATCTCTAATATGCAATCTTTTATGCATCCTAAAAAATTGGCTCTAACATGGTACCAACAAATAAAAATTTCAAAGGTAGGCTAGAAAGGCTCAAACTCAAAATAAAAAATGGCCTAAATCATATTCAAAGTAATGCATCTCTATAGGATTCCACCTCAAGCAATAATTATGTAAGTTCTCGAGTTAAAAAATAATCACTCTAATTAATGCAACCATTCTCCAAAATACAATCTAAAGCATGCATACTTGACAAAGTGCTCAAAATGGTTTTGAAAATAATAACATGTGAATTTAACTTTAGGCATTAGAGAATACACATAGACAATAAAATTACATAAGAATAAATTTATTCTGAATCATATTCTCATCATTGGCCCATCAAAATATTTAAGAAAACACATAAAACTAAAAATTCAGCCAACACAAAAACAAGAATTTAAAAACTAAACCTAAACATTCATAAGTAAAAACTCAAACTAAAGAAGAAAACTTCATGACAAAAAGAACCACCCCCAAATTAAGATGAACATAGTTTTCAATGTTCAAAACAAAGAAATTAAACATAATAAAGAGTAAAGGTAAGGAAAGCTCCCCCAATTGATGCAATGCCATCAAATTTCAAACTTTAACCTCACAAGGCTCCCTTTGGCCGATTACCCTTTTAATGCTTCTCTTTTGATTTTTCTTCTTCGATACCTAAAAACCCTAAACAAAACTAAGAAAAAGAAATTAAAAATTAAACACTACTAAAAATAACTAAAAATAAACTACATAAAGAAATTAAAAACTTTGGGTTGCCTCCTAAAAAGTGGTTTTTTTAAAGTCTTTAGCTTGACTTTCTTGTCATGCTCTATCCAGGATCAATTTGTGGGTTGCTTCCACCTCCAAAGCAACTCTTAATAAACAATGATCCATGCGACCCTTTATTCTTTTTCTCAAACAATCTTGACTCCAAAGCCTCAATCTCATGGCACCATTCATCTTGTGGATAAGGAATGGGTTTGTAGATATTAAAGGTGATCTTTTCGTTACCAACCCTAAAGGTAAGCTTACCTTCTTGTATATCTACTAAAGCAAGACTAGTAACTAAGAGAGGTTTACCAAAAATCAAAGGATCATCGTCATCCACATCCATATCTAATATCACAAAGTCCTTGGGAAAGTGAAACTTGTCAACTTTGACGATTACATCCTCAAGTACTCCCTTTGGCTTCTTGATAGTACGGTCTACCATTTGTAAAGAAATTGAGGTGGACCTTACTTTTCCAAGTCCAAGATTCCTGAAACAAGAATAAGGCATTAAATTTATGGAAGCTCCTAAGTCACATAAAACATTAGAAAATTTAATATCACTTGTATGACAAGGAATCGAGAAACCCAAATATGACAAGGAATAGAGAAACCCCCTGGATCTTTTAATTTTGGTGGTAGCTAGTGTTGTAATATGGCACTACACTCGTCATTCAAAATCACCATCTCATGACCTCCTAATTTATTTTCCTTTTTCATAATTTCCTTTAAAAACCTAGCATAATTTGGCATATTTTCTAAAGTATCTACAAAAGGGATATGAACATGTAATTTCTTAAAAACATCTAGAAATTTGCCAAATCGAAAGTCATTTCTTCTTTTTAAGCCTATTCGTTAATTGTGGTGGTGGAAGTTGCTTGTATTCCCAATTTTTTTCCTTTTTCTCTTCCACGGAAAGCAACACATCTTTTGTTTCTTTTCCTTTTCTAGGGGCTCCTCTAGCATGAGGAGGTATATACTTAGAAATGTGAGGCTTAAGTACCTCAACTTGAACCTTGAAAGATAAAGATATATCTTCACATTTCAAACCTTGTGCTTCAGTTTCCCCTTCAGCTATAGCTTTTGGCTCTTCTAGGTGATCTATATTCTCTAATTTTCTCCAATGCCCTAGATACACATCAAAAGAATCAATTAATTGCTTACCATCTTGCAAATTAATAGACATTACTTTCTTAGGATTGTTTCCACTATTGCATGAGAGGATTTCTTGTGTTCTTTGAAACTTAGTTGCTGGTTGGCTTAATTGAATTTCAATTCCTTTAATGGTATCAACTTGATTGGTGAATTGATTTTCAGTTTTGATCATAAAGCTTTCTGTTTATATCACAAAGTTTGAGAACTCTTTCTTTGTTTCTAATTGAATGCTATTTGACTTACTAAACTCTCTAAATTACTTTGTTTCTCTTGCTGATTAGGGACTTGAGCTTGTGCTAGTTAATCCACTTGATTCTTTAAACCTTTAATTTATGCCTTAGTTTCTTACAAGAAAGCATCAAAATTTTCAGTCATATTCAATAAAGATTGCTCAAGTAAAGATAACATAGAAGGAGAAGAATTTTGAGATTGGAATTGAGGTTGAGGTCGAGAATTCTTTTGTAAATTCAAGGATTGGAATTGTTGATGTTTTTGTGGAGGGATTTGATAGATTCCTCTTTGTTGTCCTCCTTGGGCATTTGAATTGTCTCTCCATGAAAAATTTGGATGGTTCTGCCATCCTGGATTTTAAGTGTTGGAGAAAGGGTTGTTGTTGTTGCCTTGTTTAAAATTCTCTACAAAATTAACATAATTAGATTCACTAGATTGAACAAAAAGATTTCCTAATTTACAATTAATACTTTCATGATTATCCCCACAATATTCACAACAATTTAAATTAGAAATATTGGAAATATTATTAAAATTGTTGGAACCCAAGGTCTCAAGTTGTTTGTGAGAATTGCAACTTGAACACTCAATTTTTCTATCTTATCCTTTTCATGGACAACCATGATCTTATTAGTATATTGACTCCTTTCACTTGCCCACTGTGAATTATTGATAGCCATCTCTTCTAGTAGATTGTATGCATCATTTTGAGATTTGTTTAACAAAGTACCACCAATAGCTGCATCTACATTATTTCTTGTTATATAATTCAACACATTATAAAAAGTTTGGACTTGACTCCATATGGGCATCCCATGATGTGGAAACTTTCTCAATAATTTTATCAACCTTTCCAAAGTCTCATACAATGACTCTCCATCAAATTGATGAAAAGTATTGATCTCATTCCTAAGCTTGAAAGTTTTAATAGGTGGAAAAAATTTATTCAAAAACTTAAAAGCTAAATCATCATAAATGACAATACTTCTTGGAGGTAAAGACTGTAACCAACTTTTAGCTCTATCCCTCAGGGTAGAAGGAAAAAAATCTAAGCTGGACAACATCCTCAGTAAGTCCATTGTATTTTACTAACTCGTATACATCACACAAATTCGATATATGTTTGTTAGGATCATCACTAGGTAACCCTTCAAACTAGAAATTATTAAGCATATATATTGTAATAGGTTTGACCTCAAAACTAGGTGCATCAATAGGTGGTCTCCTAATACAAGACATATCATCAATACTTCTAGGTGCACCATTATCCTTAATGGTCTTATAACCTTGATTATTAGGAACTTCAAGAACTACAGGGTTATTTTGATTTCCCATAGTATCCTTTCTTTCACAATTTCTAAACAAAGTTTCTCTAACTTTGCTTCTCCTTAATCTCCTCAAATCTCTAACAAAAAATTTACTATTGATTGGCAAACTCATAAAACAAATAAACAAAAACTAGAAAAACAAATGAAAAATATAAATTTAAACTACTAAAATAAAAATTCCAGCAACTAAAATTAAAGCTAAAAATAAAATTAAACAAACTAATTAAACTCAAATGATTAAAACTAAATGCAAACCAATTAAAACTCAAAGAAAACACAAACCTAAAGAAAAATAAATCTAAAAACAGCAAAGAAAATCAAACTAAAACCAGAAACAAAAGAGCAGTAAATATTTTTTTCTTTTTTGGATTTGAATTTTTTTTTTCAAAAACTAAAACAAAACTTTAATCAACTAAAAACTAAACAAAACTCAAAATTCAGTAAATAAAATCCTAAAAACTGAAACAAATAAAAGAACAAATAAATATTTTTTTTTCAAAAATCGAAGACAATAAAAAAAAAAAAACCTAACACAAAAATTTAATTCCAACTACTTAGCCACTTCGGTTTCCTCCTTCTTCAAACTCGAATTGAATTTTTTTGGATCCAAGAAAGCTTTCCAATTGTTGTTCTTCAATGGCTAAAACCAAACCTACACAAAGCAAAAACAAAAGTTAACCTAAAAATAGAAATTTAATCAACACTAGAAATAATTATTGCCTGGCAACGGCGCCAAAAGCTTGTTGTGGTGAAAATTAATAACTTGCAAGTGCACGATCAATAAGTGATAAAGTGGTTTTTAGAAGAAAACCGAATATCAATCCCATGAAGAACAATGTCTCTAGTATTGAAAATAAATTTTATTGCCAATTAAAACTAGAAAAGTAAAAGAATGATTGATTTATTGGTTGGTTTTATGAAACAAAGCAAGAATTAAATAAGAAGACAATTAAGAAAGAAAATTAAAGCAGCAAAAGTAATAAAGCAAAGGTTCAAAAATATTGATGGAACAAGGATTATGATTTCACCACTATTAATCCTATTTAGTCTTAATGCATGACAAATTCATTGAGTTAACCTCCCTTTGACCAAAACTAAGTAGAAGTTGATTCCTCAATGCATTCTAGTTTAGCAAGCACAAGGTATTTAATTATTCCTAATTTAAACACTGAAATTTAAGCCCTATGACATGCAAACCCTATAAGCTCTTGCCAAAGTTGTCACTAAGGTATACACAAGGATGAAAATATCGGTATCGACGGAAATATCGAAGGT